>SSNP01000115.1:147533-192533 GCA_006937955.1 Pachypanchax playfairii | reverse complement strand
GCGTCATCCGGGCGGGGCATCACCCAGGATGGAGAAGCGTCCTCCCTGTAGAGAAGGCAAAGATGCAGAGAGAGAGAGTGTGAGAGTGAGTGCACGGAGTGTGCATGTTTTCCACGTGCACGTGGGGGTTTTCTCCAGGGACTCCACAGACCAAAATGGCAACACTAAATTGTCCCTCGGTGTGAGTGGTTTTTGGTCTCTGTAATAGACAGGTAACCTAGTGTCCAGGTGTAGCCCCACCTACAGCTGGAGATAGACACCAGCAGCTGATCATGGACAGGAACCAGCAGGTCCAGATACTGACTGACATGTTGGAAATGAAGCCAACTCCTTTAACCTCCTGTCCAGAAGTCCTGCTGCGACACACGGAGCAGCTTCTTCATGTCTTCTTCCATTTTAGTAAAATCACAGTTTATTCATTTTGGGCTACTTGTAGATTTTAACATTTGTTTTTTCTGGGTTTGAAACTATCAGCCACTGCGATGACATCACACACAGCTGTCTCAACTCTCTAAAACGTCTGTAAACGACCTCCTGTTGTCTTGTGTAATCTTACAGACAGGAAACATCACATGCCTCCGGCACACACACACGCTTTGAGGAAATAAGAGATCAGCTTGATGATGTCACATGAAACCGAGCGTCCCTGCGGTGTGGGTGGGATGTTAGTGTTTAGTCAAAGTGTTGTGTTTGTTCTGCAGGTCAGCGGACTCTTCAGCACCGGGGAGATGTTCTGCACACTCAGGTTGTGGTGAATCCAGCCCGTCACTTTGTCTGCTCCGAGGTGAGAGGAACAGAAAGAACACTTCCTCTTTAAGAACATTTCCTGGTTCCTCAGTGAGATCATTCATTATGAGCAGAACAAATGGAGCCTCTTTGTCATGTGATGCACATCGTGCTGTTTGATAGTGATCCTTGGTGTGATTATGTGTTTCCTGTTTGTGCGCTCAGGTGCAGCAGCTGGTCTGTGATCTGTCTCGACACAAACTGCTGGTTCTAGCTGGTCAGTGTGTGGAGGGGAACGGAGACATTGTCCTCCAGCAGGGCTGCTTCTCCTTCAATGACATCATCCAGATCTTTGCTGAGGAGGAGGTAAGACCCGCCCCCAGCAGGTTTTGTAGTCCTGATGATCTGAATGTGAGAACGAGAGTTAAAACAGATGTTCTGGATGTGAGTTTGGTTTGTCGTGTTTTATATATATATAAACATGCTGCAGTAACTTTTCTCTGTTTCTGCAGGTTGGAGAACTACCTGGTTCTACTGACCCGGCCCTGAAGGCGCACCTCACCCTCAGCTGTCCAGACTACGGTCTTTGGAAGGACACTGAGCTTCAGAAACACAACCTGCAGGACTTCATAAACATTCAGATCAACCCTGACCCCATCTTCCCTGAAATGGAAGGTCTGCAGGAGTTCACCGAATACCTGTCTGAGTCTCTGGAGCCAGAGTCACCCTTTGACCTTCTGGAGGCCCCAAACACGGTTGGCTTCCTAAAGCTGTCTCGACCCTGTTGCTACGTCTTCCCTGGGGGACGGGGAGACTCTGCCTTCTTTTCTGTTAATGGTTTTAATCTCTTGGTTAATGGTGGCTCAGATCCCCGGTCCTGCTTCTGGAAACTGGTCCGACACCTAGACAGAATTGATTGTGTGCTTCTGACTCACGTGGGTGTGGACAACCTCCCAGGCCTGAATAGTCTGCTGCTGAGGAAAGTGGCCGAGCTGGAAGAGGGAGCTGCTAAAAATCACTCTGAGGAAGACTGGATTAAGAACCGGGTCTCCCCCGACATTGGTGTGGTTTTCTTTAATGTCCCAGACAAACTGAAGTCTATCCAGCCGGATCCCAGCAAGCTGCGGAGCTGTGACCAGGCAGCACTCACTCTGCAGCACTTACAGAGGCTGGAAATCCAACCCCAACCTTTGAGCCGGGCTAACGGGTCCTCTATAGAACCAGTTATCTTGTTTCAGAAGATGGGGGTTGGCCGTCTGGAGCTATTCACGCTGAACCCGGTCAGTGACAGTCAAGAACTCGAAGCTTTTATGCAACTGTTGTTAAACAGTAAATTGAATGTAAAGGACTCTGATCTTCCACTATCCTGCCTTGTTTCCATCTGTGCTTTGTTGGTGTGGCATCCCTCCAGTCCTCAGGAGAAGATCATTCGTGTTCTCTTCCCCGGGTGCACGCCACAGACCAAAATACTGGATGGACTTGAAAAAATTCAACATCTAGACTTCTTTAAACACCCATCTGTGTGCTTGAAGGACCTTGAAGCATCAAATAATGAAGAGTATCCAAAACGTGCCGAGAGTCACGAAAGCCTGAAGCTGCTGTCAAAGGATCTGAGACCAAATAGTGCCTCACAGAAAGACAAACCTGGACGAGTGGATGTCAAAAAGCAAGAGATGAAGACAAAGCTTAAAGCAGCTGGTGACACCACACTCAAAGAAAGAAAGGATACAGAAGAAAAACCCAAAATAAAGGATGTAGAAGCAAAATGTAAGCCAGCAAAATCTGCTGAAAAACTCAATCCAAAGAAAGACATGTTAAAAGAGGACAAGAAGGAACTAAAGAAGGACGAGAAAGTCTCTGCTGCTGTGAAGAAGGAAGCGATCACAGAGAAAAAGAGAGACATTGCAAAGAAGGACATTGTAAGTACAAAGATCCCAAAGAAAGATGTTAAAACTGAAGCTAAAAGAGACAAGAAGGACATGAAACCAGAGGAGAAGAAACCTGTAAAATCAGCTGTTAAAGAATTGAAGAGAACTAGTGGAGCCTCATCACCAGGTACGGTAGATCTGAGGAAGGCTTCAGGTAAAGGTGAGACTGTAAAGAAAGATGCTACAGTTCCAAAGAAACACACAATGAGCAAATGTACAAAAGGTAAGATTTGGTCAAAGGAGCAGGAAAACCAGAAGGAGGCTGATGGTTCCAAAATATCCACACCAGAAGACACGACACCAGAATCTGAAGGACTTCAACAAAAAGACTACAACGGACACAAAGGTCAGAACCTGAAGTCTGATGAAACACCTGTCAACAAGAACCAGATGTTGACAGACCTGACTCCAGCTACATCCCTGATTATCAAAGCTCATACGTGTGCGAGCTCAGAGGAGACAACCCTGGAACTGGTGTCCCCAGCAGATTCTGCCCCTAACAGTGCTGGACATGCCCCCTTCCATCAGTGCCCAGAGGTCGATACTCTGGATTTTGCAGAGGACCGCGCTCTTGGAGCTAGAGGCTCCAGTCTGGGCTTTGAGGACTACAACCAGGGAGGTTCTTGTAAAACATCTGACCTCAGCTCAGTGAGGGAAGGTCTGGAAAACTCAAATGATAAACAGTCCAGCCTCCTCAGTCCTGTCAGGGACATGACACCAGACTCCTCCCCCTTCGTAGCGTCCATGCCAGCTGATAATTCATCTTCTGAACCAGTTCTGCCTTCTGCAGCTGTTGTTTACTCTAATGGACATGTCAGTGACTTGGACTGCAGCTCAGGCCTGACCCGACCTATCAGATCTGCCCAGAATGGAAATTGTGGATCCAAAGACAACATTCACGGGATGTCAGAACTCAACTTAGATGTCCCTCATGATGTTGATCTGTGCCTGGTGTCCCCCTGTGAATTTCAGCATCCCAGAACCCCAGACAGTCATCAGCTGCACATGAACCCCGGTCTCATTACCAGCACCTCGCAAGACCCAGTGGATAACAACAACCCCTCCCATGACCGGAGCAGCAGCGACTGCAGTCAGGAGACCCCGTCAACATCACTTAGTGACTCCCTGCCAACAGCCACAGACTCTGATGTCCTCCTCGGGACTGAGGACTCTTCTTCCATCACTGCAGATATTGATGTAGATGAAAACTCCAGTGGCTCCTTCCTCCTTGATCAGTCACATGATCCTCCCAGTTCACACTTCATCCACAGGGGAGGACACCTGTCATCCAGTGACCCGCCTCCAGCTCCAGTCAAAGACTTGCCCCCTCTGCCACCCCAACCTGGAGCCTGTATGACCAACCCAGACGCTGACAAGAACCCAAGGACCACCGGTGCTAAGAAGAAACCTCTGCAGAGATCCGCCTCTGGGAGCAGCGCCGTCCAGAGTGGGAAGTCCAAAGCTGCGTCCACCGGGTTCCTGAAGATGGGTCTTGATGCCAAACCTTCATCTCGAAGCTCACTTGGTGGATCCAAAGTTGGACCTATAAGACCACAATCTTCAGGTAGGCAGCATCTCCTGTGTGGAAAAAAGGTTCAGAAACATGTAAATATTTAGAAAGAAGTTCAGTTCAGTTAATTATTTATTCATTTGTTTATTAAGTTTTTAATTTAGAGATTTAGATGGCATTTATGGGGGTGGGAGGTCGGGTCTGAATTGTTACTTTTGTGTCTGTCTGTTTTTAATTGTTTTATTATGTGAAGCCCTTTGTGTTGCAAATAGCAGGAAAAGTGCTACAAATAAAGTTTGATTTGATTTGACAGGTAACAGAGAGCTGAACCAGTTTAAACTGGATTTTCATGCTCTTTGTTTCTGTCAGACGTTCTCAGTCTGACAGGTAACAGGATTTTAGTTCAACTAGCGAGTTTTCAGAGAGCGTGACAGGTCTGACTCAGACACGCCCACTGACAGCTCTAACTCAGACACGCCCACTGACAGCTCTAACTCAGACACGCCCACTGACAGCTCTAACTCAGGCGAGCCCACTGACAGCTCTGACTCAGACGAGCCCACTGACACGCCCACTGAAAGCTCTGACTCAGACGCGCCCACTGACACGCCCACTGACAGCTCTGACTCAGACACGCCCACTGACAGCTCTGACTCAGACGCGCCCACTGACACGTCCACTGACAGCTCTGACTCAGACACGCCCACTGACAGCTCTGACTCAGACGCGCCCACTGACAGCTCTGACTCAGACACGCCCACTGACAGCTCTAACTCAGACGCGCCCACTGACAGCTCTGACTCAGACACGCCCACTGACAGCTCTGGCTCAGACACGCCCACTGACAGGTCTGACTCAGACGCGCCCACTGACAGCTCTGACTAAGACACGCCCACTGACAGCTCTAACTCAGACACGCCCACTGACAGCTCTGACTCAGACACGCCCAATGACAGCTCTGACTCAGACACGCCCACTGACAGCTCTGACTCAGACGCGCCCACTGACACGTCCACTGACAGCTCTGACTCAGACGCGCCCACTGACACGTCCACTGACAGCTCTGACTCAGACGCGCCCACTGACACGTCCACTGACAGCTCTCACTCAGACACGCCCACTGACAGCTCTGACTCAGACACGCCCACTGACACGCCCACTGACAGCTCTGACTCAGACACGCCCACTGACAGCTCTGACTCAGACACGCCCACTGACAGCTCTGACTCAGACACGCCCACTGAAAGCTCTGACTCAGACGCGCCCACTGACATGCCCACTGACAGCTCTGACTCAGACGCGCCCACTGACACGTCCACTGACAGCTCTGACTCAGACGCGCCCACTGACACGTCCACTGACAGCTCTGACTCAGACGCGCCCACTGACACGTCCACTGACAGCTCTGACTCAGGCGAGCCCACTGACAGCTCTGACTCAGGCGCGCCCACTGACACGTCCACTGAAAGCTCTGACTCAGACACGCCCACTGACACGCCCACTGACAGCTCTGACTCAGACGCGCCCACTGACACGTCCACTGACAGCTCTGACTCAGACGCGCCCACTGACATGTTTGACTCAGACACGCCCACTGACAGCTCTGACTCAGACACGCCCACTGACAGCTCTGACTCAGACACGCCCACTGAAAGCTCTGACTTAGACGCGCCCACTGACACGCCCACTGACAGGTTTGACTCAGACACGCCCACTGACAGCTCTGACTCAGACGCGCCCACTGACATGCCCACTGACAGCTCTGACTCAGACGCGCCCACTGACACGTCCACTGACAGCTCTGACTCAGACGCGCCCACTGACACGTCCACTGACAGCTCTGACTCAGGCGAGCCCACTGACAGCTCTGACACAGACGAGCCCACTGACACGCCCACTGAAAGCTCTGACTCAGACGCGCCCACTGACACGCCCACTGACAGGTTTGACTCAGACACGCCCACTGACAGCTCTGACTCAGACACGCCCACTGACAGCTCTGACTCAGACGCGCCCACTGACACGTCCACTGACAGCTCTGACTCAGACGCGCCCACTGACACGTCCACTGACAGCTCTGACTCAGACACGCCCAATGACAGCTCTGACTCAGACACGCCCACTGACAGCTCTGACTCAGACACGCCCACTGACAGCTCTGACTCAGACATGCCCACTGACACGCCCACTGACAGCTCTGACTCAGACACGCCCACTGACAGCTCTGACTCAGACCTGTCTCTTATACNCAGACGCGCCCACTGACACGCCCACTGAAAGCTCTGACTCAGACGCGCCCACTGACATGTCTGACTCAGACACGCCCACTGACAGCTCTGACTCAGACACGCCCACTGACACCTCTGACTCAGACGCGCCCACTGACACGCCCACTGACAGGTTTGACTCAGACACGCCCACTGACAGCTCTGACTCAGACTCGCCCACTGACACGCCCACTGACAGCTCTGACTCAGACACGCCCACTGACAGCTCCGACTCAGACACGCCCACTGACAGCTCTGACTCAGACGCGCCCACTGACACGCCCACTGAAAGCTCTGACTCAGACGCGCCCACTGACACGCCCACTGACAGCTCTGACTCAGACACGCCCACTGACAGCTCTGGCTCAGACACGCCCACTGACAGCTCTGACTCAGACACGCCCACTGACAGCTCTGACTCAGACACGCCCACTGACACGCCCACTGAAAGCTCTGACTCAGACACGCCCACTGACAGCCCTGACTCAGACGCGCCCACTGACACGCCCACCGACAGCTCTGACTCAGACACGCCCACTGACAGCTCTGACTCAGACGCGCCCACTGACACGTCCACTGACAGCTCTGACTCAGACGCGCCCACTGACACGCCCACTGACAGCTCTGACTCAGACACGCCCACTGACAGCTCTGACTCAGACACGCCCACTGACACGCCCACTGACAGCTCTGACTCAGACACGCCCACTGACAGCTCTGACTCAGACACGCCCACTGACACGCCCACTGACAGCTCTGACTCAGACACGCCCACTGACAGCTCTGACTCAGACACGCCCACTGACACGCCCACTGACAGCTCTGACTCAGACGCGCCCACTGACACGTCCACTGACAGCTCTGACTCAGACACGCCCACTGACAGCTCTGACTCAGACGCGCCCACAGACACGCCCACTGACAGCTCTCACTCAGACACGCCCACTGACACGCCCACTGACAGCTCTGACTCAGACGCGCCCACTGACACGTCCACTGACAGCTCTGACTCAGACGAGCCCACTGACAGCTCTGACTCAGACGCGCCCACTGACACGCCCACTGAAAGCTCTGACTCAGACGCGCCCACTGACACGCCCACTGACAGCTCTGACTCAGACACGCCCACTGACAGCTCTGACTCAGACACGCCCACTGACACGTCCACTGACAGCTCTGACTCAGACGCGCCCACTGACATGTTTGACTCAGACACGCCCACTGACAGCTCTGACTCAGACACGCCCACTGACAGCTCTGACTCAGACGCGCCCACTGACACGTCCACTGACAGCTCTGACTCAGGCGAGCCCACTGACAGCTCTGACTCAGACGAGCCCACTGACACGCCCACTGACAGCTCTGACTCAGACACGCCCACTGACACCTCTGACTCAGACACGCCCACTGACACGCCCACTGACAGCTCTCACTCAGACACGCCCACTGACAGCTCTAACTCAGACGCGCCCACTGACAGCTCTGACTCAGACACGCCCACTGACACGTCCACTGACAGCTCTGACTCAGACGCGCCCACTGACACGTCCACTGACAGCTCTGACTCAGACGCGCCCACTGACAGCTCTGACTCAGACACGCCCACTGACAGCTCTGACTCAGACACGCCCACTGACAGCTCTGACCCAGACACGCCCACTGACAGCTCTAACTCAGGCGAGCCCACTGACAGCTCTGACTCAGACGAGCCCACTGACACGCCCACTGAAAGCTCTGACTCAGACGCGCCCACTGACATGTTTGACTCAGACACGCCCACTGACAGCTCTGACTCAGACACGCCCACTGACAGCTCTGACTCAGACACGCCCACTGAAAGCTCTGACTTAGACGCGCCCACTGACACGCCCACTGACAGCTCTGACTCAGACACGCCCACTGACAGCTCTGACTCAGACGCGCCCACTGACACGCCCACTGAAAGCTCTGACTCAGACGCGCCCACTGACATGTTTGACTCAGACACGCCCACTGACAGCTCTGACTCAGACACGCCCACTGACAGCTCTGACTCAGACACGCCCACTGAAAGCTCTGACTCAGACGCGCCCACTGACACGCCCACTGAAAGCTCTGACTCAGACACGCCCACTGACAGCTCTGACTCAGACACGCCCACTGACACCCCCACTGACAGCTCTGACCCAGACACGCCCACTGACAGCTCTGACTCAGACACGCCCACTGAAAGCTCTGACTTAGACGCGCCCACTGACACGCCCACTGACAGCTCTGACTCAGACACGCCCACTGACAGCTCTGACTCAGACGCGCCCACTGACATGTCTGACTCAGACACGCCCACTGACAGGTCTAACTCAGACGCGCCCACTGACACGTCCACTGACAGCTCTGACTCAGACACGCCCACTGACACGCCCACTGACAGCTCTGACTCAGACGCGCCCACTGACAGGTCTGACTCAGACGCGCCCACTGACAGCTCTGACTCAGACGCGCCCACTGACACGCCCACTGACAGCTCTCACTCAGACACGCCCACTGACAGCTCTGACGCAGACGCGCCCACTGACACGCCCACTGACAGCTCTGACTCAGACGCGCCCACTGACACGCCCACTGACAGCTCTGACTCAGACGCGCCCACTGACACGCCCACTGACAGCTCTGACTCAGACACGCCCACTGACAGCTCTCACTCAGACACGCCCACTGACAGCTCTGACTCAGACACGCCCACTGACAGCTCTGACTCAGACGCGCCCACAGACACGCCCACTGACAGCTCTGACTCAGACACGCCCACTGACACGCCCACTGACAGCTCTGACTCAGACGCGCCCACTGACACCTCCACTGACAGCTCTGACTCAGACGCGCCCACTGACACGCCCACTGAAAGCCCTGACTCAGACACGCCCACTGACACGCCCACTGACAGCTCTGACTCAGACACGCCCACTGACAGCTCTGACTCAGACGCGCCCACTGACACGTCCACTGACAGCTCTGACTCAGACGAGCCCACTGACACGCCCACTGAAAGCTCTGACTCAGACGCGCCCACAGACACGCCCACTGACAGCTCTGACTCAGACACGCCCACTGACAGCTCTGACTCAGACACGCCCACTGACAGCTCTGACTCAGACACGCCCACTGACACGTCCACTGACAGCTCTGACTCAGACGCGCCCACTGACACGCCCACTGAAAGCTCTGACTCAGACATGCCCACTGACAGCTCTGACTCAGACGCGCCCACTGACACGCCCACTGACAGCTCTGACTCAGACGCGCCCACTGACAGCTCTGACTCAGACATGCCCACTGACAGCTCTGACTCAGACGCGCCCACTGACACGCCCACTGACAGCTCTGACTCAGACGCGCCCACTGACACGCCCACTGAAAGCTCTGACTCAGACACGCCCACTGACAGCTCTGACTCAGACACGCCCACTGACAGCTCTGACTCAGACGCGCCCACTGACACGTCCACTGACAGCTCTGACTCAGACGCGCCCACTGACACGCCCACTGAAAGCTCTGACTCAGACGCGCCCACTGACATGTTTGACTCAGACACGCCCACTGACAGCTCTGACTCAGACACGCCCACTGAAAGCTCTGACTTAGACGCGCCCACTGACACGCCCACTGACAGCTCTGACTCAGACGCGCCCACTGACAGCTCTGACTCAGACGCGCCCACTGACAGCTCTGACTCAGACGCGCCCACTGACACGTTTGACTCAGACACGCCCACTGACAGCTCTGACTCAGACACGCCCACTGAAAGCTCTGACTCAGACGCGCCCACTGACACGCCCACTGACAGCTCTGACTCAGACACGCCCACTGACAGCTCTGACTCAGACGCGCCCACTGACACGCCCACTGACAGCTCTGACTCAGACGCGCCCACTGACACGTCCACTGACAGCTCTGACTCAGACGCGCCCACTGACACGTCCACTGACAGCTCTGACTCAGGCGAGCCCACTGACAGGTTTGACAGCAGTAAATAAAACATTCATGAGTCCAGCAGATTTTTACCAGGTCAAGCTGTTCGGTGCAGCTCCCCCTGCTAGTCACACACCAAGTTGCACCTGAACATTGCCCACCCACATGTTAATACACCTGCACTGCTGTTTAAGACTCACCTGAGCTCTGCTTCCTCTGATTGTCTCATGTCCAGGTTCCAGGACTGCTGTTCTTTCTGGTTCTGATGGTTCAGCGGTCTATGTGGACCTGGCCTACTTGCCATCTGGTTCTGCTTCTTCCACCGTAGACCTGGACTTGTTCAGACGCCTGCGCTCCTCATACTACATCATCAGTGGAGATGAACCAGTGAAGGAGGCGACCATAAGGAGCATCTTGGACGCGCTGCTGGAGGCAAAGAGCAGCTGGCCCACTGTCCCGGTGGGTGAAACCCGCTTCACCTGATCATGTCCTTTTGATCTGTCCTGTGATTGGTCTTTTCTCCTCTGGCTCTCAGGTGACCCTCATCCCAACCTTTGATTCATTGGCGATGCACGAGTGGTACCAGGAGACACACGAGCGGCAGCGGGAGCTGTTGCTCACTGTGCTGGGCAGCAACAGTACTGTCGCCATGCAGGATGAGACCTTCCCCGCCTGCAAGGTGGAGTTCTGAGTTCAGGCTCCGCCCATCTGGTTGCTGCTGTTTAGTGAGCATCCTCTGTTTGAAACAGTAAACCTGACACTTTCCTCATCGTGCATCATTGGGTCACACCTCCTGGATCAACACCTGTAGCTTACCTGAATGCTCATTAACGTGTTAGCTTAATTAAACAATACAGAGCAAAATTTGAGAAAACATCAGAAGTTTTGACTGAGAGTTCAGAGGCGGAGACACCTGGCTAATAAAACCTTTTCAGACCTGTTTTAATTCCTATTGACCTGTTTCACTTGATCATTTGAATGTTATCATAATGAACGTGACCTGCTCTCGTTATTAATAACGTAAAGTAAAACTCCGGAACTTTCTGAGCAGGACGCGTCCTCTCTGCTCTTCTGATGGATTCTGTACGTTTGCGTTGTGATATTTTATTGATTTTCTTCATTTCTGGAACTCGTGCACCTGGAGAACATTGGTCCTGTGGGATCATCAGCATCTCTCACAACCACACGGAGAGGACGCTGAAATCTTACGTCCATTTGTTTGAACATTATTTCATGTGCCAAAGACCACAGAACCGATTTGAAGTGTTTTTACTGACTGGTAGAATCAGAACCAGTGAGACGTGTTTCCAAGATGTTTGTTGAGTCTTTCAGGAGCTGCAGCTGTCCAATCAGATCAGCCCTGCTCATTCTTCAGGTATCAGGAAGTCCAGGTGTGCAGTTTGAGTTTGAGACAAACAGATTCTGTCCAACACCTTCACCGTCATATGTTCACATGAATGTTCTGATCCAGCAGGTGGTACCGCCTCAGAACTGGGACCACACAAAGCATCACCTTGACCTGAGATCCGTTCCTTTACCCATGAGCCTCAGTGAGCTGCAGCAGTGTATTCTGGGAGTTGTGTTCTGTTAAAGCGTTCAAGCTGCAGAGGACTCTGTTGACTGCTGTTGGTTTCCTTCCTGTTTGAAGAAACTCGAGTGAATCCTGAAACATTTCACCTTTAACTTATTTATTTAATTGAAGTTGATTTCACAAAGTGCCTTTAAACCCTCCGTCCTCACAGTGAAGCACGGTACTAGCCGTTCGCCGTCATCTGCGCGTTCAGGTCCATTTTTTTCCAGATGTTTTACTGTAGACTCGTTCTGTGTGACCGAGCAGCAGAAAGGTTCTTCTTTAACTCTGGAGTCTCTAAGGATCCGATGCTGTTTCTGTAGTAAAGGTTCTTCCTCTCTGTGGTTTGCATTAGAACTTCCTGTTGTGGCTCGTGATTCTCTGACTGTGGAACTCTTCAAAAATTAATTCAGACCTTAAATTACTGAGATGTGTTTTCAGAACGCTTGCTGCCTCACCTGAAACACAAAACATGTCTTCACTTTGTGTCCTGAAACACTACCGGATGCCTTTCAGAATAAAAGTAGCTGTTGACTCATGACTGCTGTGACTTTTATTTTGCTACTTCCTGTTAGAAACATGCAACTGTTTGTGCATCATTTTCAATCTGAGACATTTCAGGAGAGCAACTACAGCCTGCTGGACGTCATCCACCGATCAGCAGGTGTCCTTAGGCAGAATACTGGACCCCAAACCTGCCCCCGGTGCCCCGTACAGATTGCAGACCTCTGCTGGATCAGATGCAGAGAAATATGTTCTGTGAGAACTTCAATAAATATTATTTCAATTTATAGGAGCATTTTAATAGAACCAGAAGACCACTGCTGTTAAAAAGTCCATAGAACCGATTGATTTATGTGGTTCTGTGTGGAACAGCTTTATTCCAGTATTACAGAATAGAACCAGCAGCTGCTGATAGAGAACCGGGTTGATGTTCTGGGATCCTGGTCAGTTTCTATGCCAGTCCAAAGCCCAGACAAATACAGAGGGTTAGTATCTGATATAAAACGTGTGTCAAATGAAAAATAATATAAGTCACGTGTCTGATTTCCACACCAGATCAGTCGAGGCCCAGGTTAACAAAGACTACCACCAGGTCTGTTAACCTGCAGACTGCTGAACTGGACTACTGGGTTGAAGGAGGAGGAGAGGAGGAAGGTGTGTTCATAGACAGAGAGATAGGAAGAGGAATGGAGCAGGAATTATCTGGAAAGAGTTTGTTCAGAATGTTCTGGAGGTGAAAAGAGTCTCAGATAGAGGGACGAGTCTAAAGCTGGAACCTGAAGGTGTTTCATGATGTCAGTGGGCGTGTCCCACAGGTAGGATGTAAGTTAGATGAAGTGATGCAGAGTATCTCCAGAGGTGAGAGAGTGCTGATTGGAGCAGACGTCAGTGGACATGTTGGTGATGAGGAAGGGATGATCTGTCCAGGTTGGACAGCAGATTGGGGTGGTGAAGCATAAAGAGGGAAATGTGTTGACAGGAAGCAGAAGTGTGATCAGACGATGGACAGAGGGAGACGGAGCCAGAGGAGCTTCATATGACAGGGAACCAAGAGGAACTGTGGTCCTGTATGAGGACGTATGTTAGAGTGGTGCAGGACATGTAGGACAGCTGGAAGGTGGAGGTGAGATGTGCTGCAGGTGGGACTGCATCAAGGATCAGCCTGGAGACCCTTCTTGTTGCTATGGTGATGGACAGACTGACAGATGAGGTCAGACAGGAATCTCCATGGACCAGATGTTTACAGATGTTATCTGTAGTGAGAGCAGGTGGAGGAACATCTGGAGAGGTGCAGATGCACTGGAAAGAAGATGGATGCATAAGGAATGGGTCCATGTGTGTGAATGAGAGGGACACGTGTGGGACAGTGAGACTACAGGGAGCAGAGATAGAGAGACCAGAGAGGAGATGAAGTGATAGATATAATCGAAGCTCCTCCCCCTCCCGTAGAGCATGCTTTGCTTGTCTCCATCAGATGATCCAGGATGCAGCGCGCGGACCGGAGCTCAGAGATGAAGTGAGTAATTTGCTTTAGTTCTTCTTCTTCGTGTGTTATTACATGACATTTAGCACATTAAGTCCCAAGCAAGCGGGGACTTGCGTGTTTTCAGAGCACTGCGTCTTCAGCTGGAACCGGTCGGAAACCGGACCCAGTCTAGTGTGGGCGGATCCTACTTTTCTCTGCGGAAGCATCTTATCAATCATCCATTTTCCACCTGAGCTGTTATGATTAAACATGGATTAGTTTTTGAACACCCGTCACCAACGAGACTGAAGTTGGGTTCCATTTCTAGCTTCCGATTCGGGAAATGGCTAAAGGGTTGTTACACTAAATTTTCTCCACTCTGAGCGTCTTTAGTCTGCTCTAGTTTAAAAACGACATAACCTAAACATTTCAAACCTTGACTAGATTGTTCTACACTAATAGCAGAACAATTAAAACCCACTCTGGGATTCGTGAAACTTTAATAAAGGCAGATTTGAGCACTTTTTCTGCATCTGTAAACAGTCAACTCTCAAAATATTCTTAACAGTAACAGTCATTGGCGGCTGGCCAATAGAGGGCGTTAGGGCGCCGCTCTCCCTATCAAAAACATGATGTGGCAACAAATAAGAAATATATATATTTTTTAAATTACATGTATTTAGAGTTAAAAACACTCATATGTGTATGTATATACTGAGAAGATTGTATAAATCAGGGGTGTCCAACTCCAGGCCTCGAGGGCCACTATCCTGCATGTTTTAGATGTTCCTCTGCTTCAACACACCTGATGCAGATGAATGGGTCGTTAACAGGCTTCTGCTGGACTTGCTGAGATGTTGCAGATAGGAATCAGGTGTGTCGAAGCAGGAAAATATCTAAAACATGCAGGATAGTGGCCCTCAAGGCCTGACTTTGGGCACCCCTGGTATAAATGATTTCTAAAAGACAGAAATTACTTTGTAAAACATGATTTCCTCCTGCTACTTCACTTCTCATATGTCGTTGGAGAAATCGCCCTCAGGAGGCGGGCTCTTAGATCGAATTAGCCAATAACAGATCGAGAACTTAATTTAGCCAATAAACGCAAAGAAGATAACTTCACGAAGGGCGATTTTTGAAGCGCCCCAAACCACATTAAATACCGCGAGATTATCTGCTATCAAACAGCCGTTAAATGAGAAAGGAAAGCAGTCGAGGCTTCACTCGGAGCTAGCTGGATGTAGCTATGCTAACTGGGTTTGTTTAAAACAAGCAGCTCTGATCCTGGGTGGTTACAGGAGTGAGGAGGGAAAATATAAAGAAGAGAACACCAGGAGACACGTGGATAACAGAAGTAAGAACAATGTTTTCTTTTTGTTTTCTGGTAGAATAAAACTGAACAGAAGGGAAACTTGTTAAACCCAGTGATAGAAAAGTCTGTAAAGAAAAACAGGTTGTTAGGAAGTTTAATATTATAACTAGTAGATGGCTGTAAGTTTATTATAATGAGTAACAGTTTTCCAGGTGTGTGACACCATCCTGCTGCACATTGAGGAGTGTTTTGTCTTCACTCAGCATCTCGTCAGTGTGACCTGCTGCATGGAGAACTGTCTCTACAGCACAGTGGGACGTTTCCTGAGACACACTGGACACAACTGTGGAGGTTTATCTAGTACTGGACAATTAAAATGATCAAACATATTTAATCTTTATATTATATTAAATATTACTTAAAATACAACATTTAATGTTAATACACAAAATGTGTCTGTTTGGCTGACTAGATTAAACTGTTCTGGTGATTTTTTTTTTAATTTTACAATTGAATAAAGTCTTTGTTAAATATTTAACTTAAGTTGAAAATGTATTTTTAATACAGTGTTTACATTAACTCATCTTTACAAATTTTTTATTAACTGTCACTTAATTGGATTTATGCAGCCCCACCCAAAAAACATTTCACCAGCCGCCACTAGTAACAGTGTTCAAAAAGGATTCTAGGGGAAAGATTATTTCAAGTTCATTCACTCTTCTTGGATCACCATGTAGTACAGCTGAGTTTACAGCAAACCATCATGCATGCAGCAAACAAGGACAGCAACAACAGCTTTTTCACAGGAAGAAACCTCCAGCCAAATCTGACTTCAACTTGTGGCTGTTTGGTGGTGGTCGGGGGGTCCGGTGGCTGTTTGGTGGTGGTCGGAGGGTCTGGCGGCTGTTTGAAGGGTTCGGTGGCTGTTTGGTGGTGGTCGGAGGGTCTGGCGGCTGTTTGAAGGGTCCGGTGGCTGTTTGGTGGTGGTTGGAGGGTCCGGTGGCTGTTTGGTGGTGGTCGGGGGGTCCGGTGGCTGTTTGGTGGTGGTCGGGGGGTCCGGGGGCTGTTTGGTGGTGGTCGGAGGGTCCGGCGGCTGTTTGGTGGTGGTCGGAGGGTCCGGTGGCTGTTTGGTGGTGGTCGGAGGGTCTGGCGGCTGTTTGAAGGGTCCGGTGGCTGTTTGGTGGTGGTCGGAGGGTCCGGCGGCTGTTTGAAGGGTCCGGTGGCTGTTTGGTGGTGGTCGGAGGGTCCGGCGGCTGCTTGGTGGTGGTCGGAGGGTCCGGTGGCTGTTTGGTGGTGGTCGGAGGGTCTGGCGGCTGTTTGAAGGGTCCGGTGGCTGTTTGGTGGTGGTTGGAGGGTCCGGTGGCTGTTTGGTGGTGGTCGGAGGGTCCGGCGGCTGTTTGGTGGTGGTCGGAGGGTCTGGCGGCTGTTTGAAGGGTCCGGTGGCGGTTTGGTGGGGGTCGGAGGGTCCGGTGGCGGTTTGGGGGTGGTCGGGGGGTCCGGGGGCTGGTTGGTGGTGGTCGGAGGGTCTGGCGGCTGTTTGAAGGGTCCGGTGGCTGTTTGGTGGTGGTCGGGGGGTCCGGTGGCTGTTTGGTGGTGGTCAGAGGGTCCGGTGGCTGTTTGGTGGTGGTCGGGGGGTCCGGTGGCTGTTTGTTGGTGGTCGGAGGGTCCGGTGGCTGTTTGGGGGCGGTCGGGGGGTCCGGTGGCTGTTTGGTGGGGGTCGGAGGGTCTGGCGGCTGTTTGAAGGGTCCGGTGGCTGTTTGGTGGTGGTCGGAGGGTCCGGCGGCTGTTTGGTGGTGGTCGGAGGGTCCGGTGGCTGTTTGGTGGTGGTCGGAGGGTCCGGCGGCTGTTTGGTGGTGGTCGGAGGGTCCGGGGGCTGTTTGGTGGTGGTCGGAGGGTCTGGCGGCTGTTTGAAGGGTCCAGTGGCTATTTGGTGGTGGTCGGAGGGTCCGGTGGCTGTTTGGTGGTGGTCGGAGGGTCCGGTGGCTGTTTGGTGGTGGTCGGAGGGTCTGGCGGCTGTTTGAAGGGTTCGGTGGCTGTTTGGTGGTGGTTGGAGGGTCCGGTGGCTGTTTGAAGGGTCCGGTGGCTGTTTGGTGGTGGTCGGAGGGTCTGGCGGCTGTTTGAAGGGTCCGGTGGCTGTTTGGTGGTGGTTGGAGGGGCCGGTGGCTGTTTGGTGGTGGTCGGGGGGTCCGGTGGCTGTTTGGTGGTGGTCGGAGGGTCTGGCGGCTGTTTGAAGGGTCCGGTGGCTGTTTGGTGGTGGTTGGAGGGTCCGGTGGCTGTTTGATGGTGGTCGGAGGGTCCGGTGGCTGTTTGGTGGTGGTCGGAGGGTCTGGCGGCTGTTTGGTGGTGGTCGGAGGGTCCGGTGGCTGTTTGAAGGGTCCGGTGGCTGTTTGGTGGTGGTCGGAGGGTCCGGTGGCTGTTTGGTGGTGGTCAGAGGGTCCGGTGGCTGTTTGGTGGTGGTCAGAGGGTCTGGCGGCTGTTTGAAGGGTCCGGTGGCTGTTTGGTGGTGGTCGGAGGGTCCGGTGGCTGTTTGAAGGGTCCGGTGGCTGTTTGGTGGTGGTCGGAGGGTCCGGTGGCTGCTTGGTGGTGGTCGGAGGGTCCGGTGGCTGTTTGGTGGTGGTCGGAGGGTCTGGCGGCTGTTTGAAGGGTCCGGTGGCTGTTTGGTGGTGGTCGGAGGGTCCGGTGGCTGTTTGAAGGGTCCGGTGGCTGTTTGGTGGTGGTTGGAGGGTCCGGTGGCTGTTTGGTGGTGGTCGGGGGGTCCGGTGGCTGTTTGGTGGTGGTCGGAGGGTCCGGTGGCTGCTTGGTGGTGGTCGGAGGGTCCGGTGGCTGTTTGGTGGTGGTCGGAGGGTCTGGCGGCTGTTTGAAGGGTTCGGTGGCTGTTTGGTGGTGGTTGGAGGGTCCGGTGGCTGTTTGGTGGTGGTCGGGGGGTCCGGTGGCTGTTTGGTGGTGGTCGGAGGGTCCGGTGGCTGCTTGGTGGTGGTCGGAGGGTCCGGTGGCTGCTTGGTGGTGGTCGGAGGGTCCGGTGGCTGTTTGGTGGTGGCCGGAGGGTCTGGCGGCTGGTTGAAGGGTCCGGTGGCTGTTTGGTGGTGGTTGGAGGGTCCGGCGGCTGTTTGGTGGTGGTCGGAGGGTCCGGTGGCTGTTTGAAGGGTCCGGTGGCTGTTTGGTGGGGGTTGGAGGGTCCGGTGGCTGTTTGGTGGTGGTCGGAGGGTCCGGTGGCTGTTTGGTGGCGGTCGGAGGGTCTGGCGGCTGTTTGAAGGGTCCAGTGGCTGTTTGGTGGTGGTCGGAGGGTCCGGTGGCTGTTTGAAGGGTGCGGTGGCTGTTTGGTGGTGGTCGGAGGGTCTGGCGGCTGCTTGAAGGGTCCGGTGGCTGTTTGGTGGTGGTCGGCGGGTCCGGTGGCCGTTTGGTGGTGGTCGGAGGGTCCGGTGGCTGCTTGGTGGTGGTCGGAGGGTCCGGTGGCTGTTTGGTGGTGGTCGGAGGGTCTGGCGGCTGTTTGAAGGGTCCGGTGGCTGTTTGGTGGTGGTTGGAGGGTCCGGTGGCTGTTTGGTGGTGGTCGGGGGGGCCGGCGGCTGTTTGGTGGTGGTCGGAGGGACCGGTGGCAGTTTGGTGGTGGTCGGAGGGTCTGGCGGCTGTTTGAAGGGTCCGGTGGCTGTTTGGTGGTGGCCGGAGGGTCCGGTGGCTGTTTGGAGGTGGTCGAAGGGTCCGGTGGCTGTTTGGTGGTGGTCGGAGGGTCCGGTGGCTGCTTGGTGGTGGTCGGAGGGTCCGGTGGCTGCTTGGTGGGGGTCGGAGGGTCCGGTGGCTGTTTGGTGGTGGTCGGAGGGTCCGGTGGCTGTTTGAAGGGTCCGGTGGCTGTTTGGTGGTGGTCGGAGGGTCTGGCGGCTGTTTGAAGGGTCCAGTGGCTGTTTGGTGGTGGTCGGAGGGTCCGGTGGCTGTTTGGTGGTGGTCGGAGGGTCTGGCGGCTGTTTGAAGGGTCCTGTGGCTGTTTGGTGGTGGTCGGAGGGTCCGGTGGCCGTTTGGTGGTGGTCGGGGGGTCCGGTGGCTGCTTGGTGGTGGTCGGAGGGTCCGGTTGCTTCTTGGTGGTGGTCGGAGGGTCCGGTGGCCGTTTGGTGGTGGTCGGGGGGTCCGGTGGCTGCTTGGTGGTGGTCGGAGGGTCCGGTGGCTGTTTGGTGGTGGTCGGAGGGTCTGGCGGCTGTTTGAAGGGTCCGGTGGCTGTTTGGTGGTGGTCGGAGGGTCCGGTGGCCGTTTGGTGGTGGTCGGGGGGTCCGGTGGCCGTTTGGTGGTGGTCGGGGGGTCCGGTGGCTGTTTGGTGGAGGTCGGAGGGTCCGGCGGCTGTTTGGTGGTGGTCGGAGGGGCCGGTGGCTGGTTGGTGGTGGTCGGAGGGGCTGGCGGCTGTTTGAAGGGTCCGGTGGCTGTTTGGTGGTGGTCGGAGGGTCCGGTGGCTGTTTGGTGGTGGTCGGGGGGGCCGGTGGCCGTTTGGTGGCGGTCGGGGGGTCCGGTGGCCGCTTGGTGGTGGTCGGAGGGTCCGGTTGCTTCTTGGTGGTGGTCGGAGGGTCCGGTGGCCGGTTGGTGGTGGTCGGAGGGTCCGGTGGCTGCTTGGTGGTGGTCAGAGGGTCCGGTGGCTGTTTGGTGGTGGTTGGAGGGTCCGGTGGCTGTTTGAAGGGTCCGGTGGCTGTTTGGTGGTGGTCGGGGGGTCCGGTGGCTGTTTGGTGGTGGTCGGAGGGTCCGGTGGCTGTTTGAAGGGTCCAGTGGCTGTTTGGTGGTGGTTGGAGGGTCCGGTGGCTGCTTGGTGGTGGTCGGACGGTCTGGCGGCTGTTTGAAGGGTCCGGTGGCTGTTTGCTGGTGGTCGGAGGGTCCGGTGGCTGTTTGAAGGGTCCGGTGGCTGTTTGGTGGTAGTCGGAGGGTCCGGTGGCCGTTTGGTGGTGGTCGGGGGGTCCGGTGGCCGCTTGGTGGTGGTCGGAGGGTCCGGTTGCTTCTTGGTGGTGGTCGGAGGGTCCGGTGGCTGTTTGGTGGTGGTCGGAGGGTCTGGCGGCTGTTTGAAGGGTCCGGTGGCTGTTTGGTGGTGGTCGGAGGGTCCGGTGGCTGTTTGAAGGGTCCGGTGGCTGTTTGGTGGTGGTCAGAGGGTCCGGTGGCTGCTTGGTGGTGGTCGGGGGGTCCGGTGGCTGCTTGGTGGTGGTCGGAGGGTCCGGTGGCTGTTTGGTGGTGGTCAGAGGGTCTGACGGCTGTTTGAAGGGTCCGGTGGCTGTTTGGTGGTGGTCGGGGGGTCCGGTGGCCGTTTGGTGGTGGTCGGGGGGTCCGGTGGCCGTTTGGTGGTGGTCGGGGGGTCCGGTGGCTGTTTGGTGGTGGTCGGAGGGTCCGGTGGCTGCTTGGTGGTGGCCGCAGGGTCCGGTGGCTGCTTGGTGGTGGTCGGAGGGTCCGGTTGCTTCTTGGTGGTGGTCGGAGGGTCTGGCGGCTGTTTGAAGGGTTCGGTGGCTGTTTGGTGGTGGTCGGAGGGTCTGGCGGCTGTTTGGAGGGTCCGGTGGCTGTTTGGTGGTGGTGGGAGGGTCCGGTGGCTGTTTGGTGGTGGTCAGAGGGTCCGGTGGCTGTTTGGTGGTGGTCGGGGGGTCCGGTGGCTGTTTGGTGGTGGTCGGGGGGTCCGGTGGCTGCTTGGTGGTGGTCAGAGGGTCCGGTTGCTTCTTGGTGGTGGTCGGAGGGTCCGGCGGCTGTTTGAAGGGTCCGGTGGCTGTTTGGTGGTGGTTGGAGGGTCCGGTGGCTGTTTGGTGGTGGTCAGAGGGTCCGGTGGCTGTTTGGTGGTGGTCGGAGGGTCCGGTGGCTGTTTGGTGGTGGTCGGAGGGTCTGGCGGCTGTTTGAAGGGTCCGGTGGCTGTTTGGTGGTGGTCGGAGGGTCCGGTGGCTGTTTGAGGGTCCGGTGGCTGTTTGGTGGTGGTTGGAGGGTCCGGTGGCTGTTTGGTGGTGGTTGGAGGGTCCGGTGGCTGTTTGAAGGGTCCGGTGGCTGTTTGGTGGTGGTCGGGGGGTCCGGTGGCTGTTTGGTGGTGGTCGGAGGGTCCGGTGGCTGCTTGGTGGTAGTCGGAGGGTCCGGTGGCTGTTTGGTGGTGGTCGGAGGGTCTGGCGGCTGTTTGAAGGGTCCGGTGGCTGTTTGGTGGTGGTCGGAGGGGCCGGTGGCTGTTTGGTGGTGGTCGGGGGGTCCGGTGGCTGTTTGGTGGTGGTCAGAGGGTCCGGTGGCTGCTTGGTGGTGGTCGGAGGGTCCGGTGGCTGTTTGGTGGTGGTCGGAGGGTCTGGCGGCTGTTTGAAGGGTCCGGTGGCTGTTTGGTGGTAGTCGGAGGGTCCGGTGGCCGTTTGGTGGTGGTCGGAGGGTCCGGTGGCTGCTTGGTGGTGGTCGGAGGGTCCGGTGGCTGTTTGGTGGTGGTCGGAGGGTCCGGTGGCAGTTCGGTGGTGGTCGGAGGGTCCGGTGGCTGTTTGAAGGGTCCGGCGGCTGTTTGGTGGTGGTCGGAGGGTCCGGTGGCTGTTTGGTGGTGGTCGGAGGGTCCGGTGGCTGTTTGGTGGTGGTCGGAGGGTCTGGCGGCTGTTTGAAGGGTCCGGTGGCTGTTTGGGGGTGGGCGGAGGGTCCGGTGGCTGTTTGGTGGTGGTCGGAGGGTCCGGTGGCTGTTTGGTGGTGGTCGGAGGGTCTGGCGGCTGTTTGAAGGGTCCGGTGGCTGTTTGGTGGTGGTCGGAGGGTCTGGCGGCTGTTTGGAGGTGGGCGGAGGGTCCGGTGGCTGTTTGGTGGTGGTCGGAGGGTTGGTGGCTGTTTGGTGGTGGTCGGAGGGTCTGGCGGCTGTTTGAAGGGTCCGGTGGCTGTTTGGTGGTGGTTGGAGGGTCCGGTGGCTGTTTGGTGGTGGTCGGAGGGTCCGGCGGCTGTTGGGGGTGGTCGGAGGGTCCGGTGGCTGTTTGGTGGTGGGCGGGGGGTGCGGTGGCTGTTTGGTGGTGGTCGGAGGTTCTGGTGGCGGTTTGGTGGTGGTCGGAGGGTCCAGTGGCTGTTTGGTGGTGGTCGGAGGGTCTGGCGGCTGCTTGAAGGGTCCGGTGGCTGTTTGGTGGTGGTCGGAGGGTCCGGCGGCTGTTTGGTGGTGGTCGGAGGGTCCGGTGGCTGTTTGGTGGTGGTCGGAGGGTCCGGTGGCTGTTTGGTGGTGGTCGGAGGGTCTGGCGGCTGCTGAAGGGGTCGGTGGCTGTTTGGTGGTGGTCGGAGGGTCTGGCGGCTGTTTGAAGGGTCCGGTGGCTGTTTGGTGGTGGTCGGAGGGTCCGGTGGCTGTTTGAAGGGTCCGGTGGCTGTTTGGTGGTGGTCGGGGGGTCCGGTGGCTGTTTGGGGGTGGTCAGAGGGTCCGGTGGCTGTTTGGTGGTGGTCGGAGGGTCCGGCGGCTGCTTGGTGGTGGTCGGAGGGTCCGGTGGCGGTTTGGTGGTGGTCGGAGGGTCTGGCGGCTGGTTGAAGGGTCCGGTGGCTGTTTGGTGGTGGTTGGAGGGTCCGGTGGCTGTTTGGTGGTGGTCAGAGGGTCCGGCGGCTGTTTGAAGGGTCCGGTGGCTGTTTGGTGGTGGTCGGAGGGTCCGGTGGCTGTTTGGTGGGGGTCGGAGGGTCTGGCGGCTGTTTGAAGGGTCGGTGGCTGTTTGGTGGTGGTCGGAGGGTCCGGTGGCTGTTTGAAGGGTCCGGTGGCTGTTTGGTGGTGGTCGGGGGGGCCGGTGGCTGTTTGTTGGTGGTCAGAGGGTCCGGTGGCTGTTTGGTGGTGGTCGGAGGGTCCGGTGGCTGCTTGGTGGTGGTCGGAGGGTCCGGTGGCTGCTTGGTGGTGGTCGGAGGGTCGGTGGCTGTTTGGTGGTGGTCGGGGGGTCCGGTGGCCGTTTGGTGGTGGTCGGGGGGTCCGGTGGCTGTTTGGTGGTGGTCGGAGGGTCCGGTGGCTGCTTGGTGGTGGTCGGGGGGTCCGGTCGCTGCTTGGTGGTGGTCGGAGGGTCCGGTTGCTTCTTGGTGGTGGTCGGAGGGTCCGGTGGCCGTTTGTTGGTGGTCGGGGGGTCCGGTGGCTGCTTGGTGGTGGTCAGAGGGTCCGGTTGCTTCTTGGTGGTGGTCGGAGGGTCTGGCGGCTGTTTGAAGGGTCCGGTGGCTGTTTGGTGGTGGTCGGAGGGTCCGGTGGCTGTGTGGTGGTGGTAGGAGGGTCCGGTGGCTGTTTGAAGGGGCCGGTGGCTGTTTGGTGGTGGTTGGAGGGTCCGGTGGCTGTTTGGTGGTGGGTGGAGGGGCCGGTGGCTGTTTGGTGGTGGTCGGAGGGTCCGGTGGCTGCTTGGTGGTGGTCGGAGGGTCCGGTGGCTGCATGGTGGGGGTCGGAGGGTCCGGTGGCTAATTGGGGGTGGTCGGAGGGTCCGGTGGCTGCTTGGTGGTGGTCGGAGGGTCCGGTGGCTGTTTGGTGGTGGTCGGAGGGTCTGGCGGCTGTTTGAAGGGTCCGGTGGCTGTTTGGTGGTGGTCGGAGGGTCCGGTGGCTGTTTGGTGGTGGTCGGAGGGTCCGGTGGCTGTTTGAAGGGTCCGGTGGCTGTTTGGTGGTGGTCGGAGGGTCTGGCGGCTGTTTGAAGGGTCCCGTGGCTGTTTGGTGGTGGTTGGAGGGTCCGGTGGCTGTTTGGTGGTGGTCAGAGGGTCCGGTGGCTGTTTGGTGGTGGTCGGAGGGTCCGGTGGCTGCTTGGTGGTGGTCGGAGGGTCCGGTGGCTGTTTGGTGGTGGTCGGAGGGTCCGGTGGCTGTTTGGAGGGTCCGGTGGCTGTTTGGTGGTGGTTGGAGGGTCCGGTGGCTGTTTGGTGGTGGTTGGAGGGTCCGGTGGCTGTTTGGTGGTGGTCGGAGGGTCCGGTGGCTGCTTGGTGGTGGTCGGAGGGTCCGGTGGCTGCTTGGTGGTGGTCGGAGGGTCCGGTGGCCGTTTGTTGGTGGTCGGGGGGTCCGGTGGCTGCTTGGTGGTGGTCAGAGGGTCCGGTGGCTGTTTGGTGGTGGTCGGAGGGTCCGGTGGCTGCTTGGTGGTGGTCGGAGGGTCCGGTGGCTGCTTGGTGGTGGTCGGAGGGTCCGGTGGCTGTTTGAAGGGTCCGGTGGGGGTTTGGTGGTGGTTGGAGGGTCCGGTGGCTGTTTGGTGGTGGTCGGAGGGTCTGGCGGCTGTTTGAAGGGTCCGGTGGCTGTTTGGTGGTGGTCGGAGGGTCCGGTGGCTGTTTGGTGGTGGTCGGAGGGTCCGGTGGCTGTTTGAAGGGTCCGGTGGCTGTTTGGTGGTGGTCGGAGGGTCCGGTGGCTGCTTGGTGGTGGTCAGAGGGTCCGGCGGCTGTTTGGTGGTGGTGGGAGGGTCCGGTGGCTGTTTGGTGGTGGTGGGAGGGTCTGGCGGCTGTTTGAAGGGTCCGGTGGCTGTTTGGTGGTGGTCGGAGGGTCCGGTGGCTGTTTGGAGGGTCCGGTGGCTGGTTGGTGGTGGTTGGAGGGTCCGGTGGCTGTTTGGTGGTGGTCGGAGGGTCCGGCGGCTGTTTGGTGGTGGTCGGGGGGTCCGGTGGCTGTTTGGGGGTGGTTGGAGGGTCCGGTGGCTGTTTGGTGGTGGTCGGAGGGTCCGGCGGCTGTTTGGTGGTGGTCGGAGGGTCCGGTGGCTGTGTGGTGGTGGTCGGAGGGTCTGGCGGCTGTTGGAAGGGTCCGGTGGCTGTTTGGTGGTGGTCGGGGGGTCCGGTGGCTGTTTGGTGGTGGTCGGAGGGTCTGGCGGCTGTTTGGAGGGTTCGGTGGCTGTTTGGTGGTGGTCGGAGGGTCTGGCGGCTGTTTGAAGGGTCCGGTGGCGGTTTGGTGGTGGTTGGAGGGTCCGGCGGCTGTTTGGTGGTGGTCGGAGGGTCCGGCGGCTGTTTGGTGGTGGTCGGAGGGTCCGGTGGCTGTTGGGTGGTGGTCGGAGGGGCCGGGGGCGGTTTGGGGGTGGTCGGAGGGTCCGGTGGCTGTTTGGTGGTGGTCGGAGGGTCCGGTGGCGGCTTGGTGGTGGTCGGAGGGTCCGGTGGCTGCTTGGTGGTGGTCGGAGGGTCCGGTGGCTGTTTGGTGGGGGTCGGAGGGTCTGGCGGCTGTTTGGAGGGTGCGGTGGCTGTTTGGTGGTGGTCGGAGGGTCTGGCGGCTGTTTGAAGGGTCCGGTGGCTGTTTGGTGGTGGTCGGAGGGTCCGGTGGCTGTTTGAAGGGTCCAGTGGCTGTTTGGTGGTGGTCGGAGGGTCCGGTGGCTGTTTGGTGGTGGTCGGAGGGTCCGGCGGCTGTTTGGTGGTGGTCGGAGGGTCTGGTGGCTGTTTGGTGGTGGTCAGAGGGTCTGACGGCTGTTTGAAGGGTCCGGTGGCTGTTTGGTGGTGGTCGGGGGGTCCGGTGGCCGTTTGGTGGTGGTCGGGGGGTCCGGTGGCTGTTTGGTGGTGGTCGGAGGGTCCGGTGGCTGCTTGGTGGTAGTCGGAGGGTCCGGTGGCTGTTTGGTGGTGGTCGGAGGGTCTGGTGGCTGTTTGGTGGTGGTCAGAGGGTCTGACGGCTGTTTGAAGGGTCCGGGGGCGGTTTGGTGGTGGTCGGAGGGTCCGGTGGCTGTTTGAAGGGTCCGGTGGCTGTTTGGTGGTGGTCGGAGGGTCCGGTGGCTGCTTGGTGGTGGTCGGAGGGTCCGGTGGCTGTTTGAAGGGTCCAGTGGCTGTTTGGTGGTGGTTGGAGGGTCCGGTGGCTGTTTGGTGGTGGTCGGAGGGTCTGGTGGCTGTTTGGTGGTGGTCAGAGGGTCTGACGGCTGTTTGAAGGGTCCGGTGGCTGTTTGGTGGTGGTCGGAGGGTCCGGTGGCTGTTTGAAGGGTCCGGTGGCTGTTTGGTGGTGGTCGGAGGGTCCGGTGGCTGCTTGGTGGTGGTCGGAGGGTGCGGTGGCAGATTGGTGGTGGTCGGAGGGTACGGTGGCTGTTTGGTGGTGGTCGGAGGGTCTGGCGGCTGTTTGAAGGGTCCGGTGGCTGTTTGGTGGTGGTCGGAGGGTCCGGTGGCTGTTTGAAGGGTCCGGTGGCTGTTTGGTGGTGGTCGGAGGGTCCGGTGGCTGTTTGGTGGTGGTCGGAGGGTCTGGCGGCTGTTTGAAGGGTCCGGTGGCTGTTTGGTGGTGGTCGGAGGGTCCGGTGGCTGTTTGGTGGTGGTCGGAGGGTCTGGCGGCTGTTTGAAGGGTCCGGTGGCTGTTTGGTGGTGGTCGGAGGGTCCGGTGGCTGTTTGAAGGGTCCGGTGGCTGTTTGGTGGTGGTTGGAGGGTCCGGTGGCTGTTTGGTGGTGGTCGGAGGGTCCGGTGGCTGTTTGGTGGTGGTCGGAGGGTCCGGTGGCTGTTTGAAGGGTCCGGTGGCTGTTTGGTGGTGGTCGGGGGGTCCGGGGGCTGCTTGGTGGTGGTCGGAGGGTCCGGGGGCTGCTTGGTGGTGGTCGGAGGGTCCGGTGGCTGCTTGGTGGTGGTCGGAGGGTCCGGTGGCTGTTTGGTGGTGGTCGGAGGGTCTGGCGGCTGTTTGAAGGGTCCGGTGGCTGTTTGGTGGTGGTCGGAGGGTCCCGTGGCTGTTTGGGGGTCCGGTGGCGGTTTGGTGGTGGTTGGAGGGTCCGGTGGCTGTTTGGTGGTGGTCAGAGGGTCCGGTGGCTGTTTGGTGGTGGTTGGGGGGTCCGGTGGCTGTTTGGTGGTGGTCAGAGGGTCTGGTGGCTGTTTGGTGGTGGTCGGAGGGTCTGGCGGCTGTTTGGTGGTGGTCAGAGGGTCTGACGGCTGTTTGAAGGGTCCGGTGGCTGTTTAGTGGTGGTCGGAGGGTCCGGTGGCTGTTTGGAGGGTCCGGTGGCTGTTTGGTGGTGGTCGGGGGGTCCGGTGGCTGTTTGGTGGTGGTCAGAGGGTCCGGTGGCTGTTTGGTGGTGGTCGGAGGGTCCGGTGGCTGCTTGGTGGTGGTCGGAGGGTCCGGTGGCTGTTTGGTGGTGGTCGGAGGGTCTGGCGGCTGTTTGAAGGGTCCGGTGGCTGTTTGGTGGTGGTTGGAGGGTCCGGTGGCTGTTTGAAGGGTCCGGTGGCTGTTTGGTGGTGGTCGGAGGGTCCGGTGGCTGCTTGGTGGTGGTCAGAGGGTCCGGTGGCTGTTTGGTGGTGGTCGGAGGGTCCGGTGGCTGTTTGGTGGTGGTCGGAGGGTCCGGTGGCTGCTTGGTGGTGGTCGGAGGGTCCGGTGGCTGTTTGGTGGTGGTCGGAGGGTCTGGCGGCTGTTTGAAGGGTCCGGTGGCTGTTTGGTGGTGGTCGGAGGGTCTGGCGGCTGTTTGAAGGGTTCGGTGGCTGTTTGGTGGTGGTTGGAGGGTCCGGTGGCTGTTTGGTGGTGGTCGGAGGGTCCGGTGGCTGTTTGGTGGTGGTCGGAGGGTCCGGTGGCTGTTTGGTGGTGGTCGGGGGGTCCGGTGGCTGTTTGGTGGTGGTCGGAGGGTCTGGCGGCTGTTTGAAGGGTCCGGTGGCTGTTTGGTGGTGGTCGGAGGGTCCGGTGGGCGTTTGGTGGTGGTCGGGGGGTCCGGTGGCTGCTTGGTGGTGGTCGGAGGGTCCGGTGGCAGTTTGGTGGTGGTCAGAGGGTCCGGTGGCTGCTTGGTGGTGGTCGGAGGGTCCGGTGGCTGCCTGGAGGTGGTCGGAGGGTCCGGTGGCTGTTTGAAGGGTCCGGTGGCTGTTTGGTGGTGGTCGGAGGGTCTGGCGGCTGTTTGAAGGGTCCGGTGGCTGTTTGGTGGTAGTCGGAGGGTCCGGTGGCCGTTTGGTGGTGGTCGGGGGGTCCGGTGGCTGCTTGGTGGTGGTCGGAGGGTCCGGTGGCTGCTTGGTGGTGGTCGGAGGGTCCGGTTGCTTCTTGGTGGTGGTCGGAGGGTCCGGTGGCCGTTTGGTGGTGGTCGGAGGGTCTGGCGGCTGTTTGGAGGGTTCGGTGGCTGTTTGGTGGTGGTCGGAGGGTCTGGGGGCGGTTTGAAGGGTCCGGTGGCTGTTTGGTGGTGGTTGGAGGGTCCGGTGGCTGTTTGAAGGGTCCGGTGGCTGTTTGGTGGTGGTCGGAGGGTCCGGTGGCTGTTTGGTGGTGGTCGGAGGGTCCGGTGGCTGCTTGGTGGTGGTCGGAGGGTCCGGTGGCCGTTTGGTGGTGGTCGGAGGGTCCGGTGGCCATTTGGTGGTGGTCGGAGGGTGCGGTGACTGCTTGGTGGTGGTCGGAGGGTTCGGTAGTGTCTGGCAGCCTCGCCTCTGTCAGTGTGTGTCCCAGGACAGCTGTGGCTACAACGTGTGTAGTTTATCACCATCAAACATGTGAGTGTGTGTGTGAATGACAAACTGTAGTGTGAAGAACTATGTGTCCTGACTTGAAAGGTGCCACACAAGTACAAGTACAAGTGTCATTTAGTTCAGATAAGTAACTGGATGCCAAAATTTTTTTAAATCTATTAAGTAGATGAATCAAACCTGACAGGAAACCAGTGTTGGTTAAAACTAGAGTCTGATTGTTAAAACACAAGCAGCTGCATTTCAAACCGGCGGGTAGAAATGTGATCAAGATTTAAATAGAATGAATTACAGTCTGCTGGTGGTAAAGGACCTGCTTTAAACCCAGAATCTGACCTAAACCTGAAACTGACCAAGTCTCTGTTTGTGTTTGTGTCTTTGCCTCTCAGTATGATCGAGGTTCCTCATCAAGACTGTCTGCAGCTTCTCACTGTGAGTTTTTACATTCATAGCTGACACACACACACACACACTAACACAGAGACACTAACACACACTCTCACACAGGACGCTGTCCTCACCCATCCATTAGTTATCTGGTCTGAAGTCAGTATCAAATCGCCTCCTCGGCTCTTACTGATCGATTTTTCTGAGTGAGTCTCAGCTGCTGGAGGCTGAACGGACATTTGCAATCACTGCATTCAAAACCAGGCCAACTTTATTTGTATGAGGTTGCATGAACAGTGAATGAAAAAAGGGTTTACTGCAAGAAAAGAGGAATGAAGATGAGAGTCAAATGATTTAAGAAACAGCATTTCAACTGACAGACATGATATGAAACACAAACCAGTGTTTTAAATTTATTTTGAAAACTTTTTTTATGAAAAACACATAATGTTTCTTTAGTTTGTGCATGTAAAATGTTTCAGTTGGGTCAAAGTATTCTGATCCAAGAAAAAACTTGTGAAAATGTTTTGATAGAGTCTGATATTAAAGTGCCGATTTTTTCCCATCATTCCTCAGGAGAAGAGGAAGTGGCAGACAGAGATTGAAAACAAGAGGCGTCAACTGGAGGACGAGAGAAGAGCTCTGCAGCACCTCAAGGTTGGTTTCACTGTCCACCTTCCTCTCTAGTGTGCTTCAACTCTGTCTTCAAAATCTGTAACCATGACAACGTGGCGATGATTGATAGCAGGTGCAGACTCTTGGATCTGATTGATTTTTGGAACAGTTTAATTTGATCAGAAAGCTGTTCCAAATCAAGCTTAAAAGTTTTGTGTTCACATTTTGAATATTCAAAACTGTTATTTGCCAGTTTATCATAATATCAGCCTGCCAACGTGTTTGTCCGTTTATGGCAAATCTCCCAAAATCTAAATGATCAAACTGTAAGTTTCCTTATTGAACTTATAATGAAGTTTTGCATTTGCAGACGGAAATAAAAGTTTGGAGATGTTTGCAACATTTAGTCTGTTTGTTGTCTGATGTTGTCTCTTTTTAAAAACCTAATATAATGGAAATTCTTGGGGTTGAACTTACGAACTGGCTTTTGAATTTGATTGAATTTTCAGCCTTTTTCCAGTCAGAAATTTTTGAGAGCTGTTTAATTGTTAAAGCCTCCATACATCCAGAGTGACACCAATTGGAGTCAACATAAAAGAAAACTTCCATTGGTACATCCATCCAATTTATTCCACTTATCCTAGTCGGGTTGAGGGGGCAACATATTCAGGAAGGAAACCAAGACATCCCTCACCCCAGTGACACTCAGCTCTTCCTGGGGGATCTCAAGACATTTCCAGGCTAGGGAGGTATATAGATATATACAGTGGGGCAAAAAAGTATTTAGTCAGCCACCAATTGTGTAAGTTCTCCCACTTAAAAAGATCAGAGAGGCCTGTAATTTTCATCATAGGTATACCTCAACTATGAGAGACAAAATGAGGAAAAAAAATCCAGAAAATCACATTGTCTGATTTTTAAAGAATTTATTTGCAAATTATGGTGGAAAATAAGTATTTGGTCAATAACAAAAGTTAATCTCAATACTTTGTTATATAGCCTTTGTTGGCAATGACAGAGGTCAAACGTTTTCTGTAAGTCTTCACAAGGTTTTCACACACTGTTGCTGGTATTTTGGCCCATTCCTCCATGCAGATCTCCTCTAGAGCAGTGATGTTTTGGGGCTGACGCTGGGCAACATGGACTTTCAACTCCCTCCAGAGATTTTCTATGGGGTTGAGATCTGGAGACTGGCTAGGCCACTCCAGGACCTTGAAATGCTTCTTATGAAGCCACTCCTTCGTTGCCCGGGCGGTGTGTTTGGGATCATTGTCATGCTGAAAGACCCAGCCACGTCTCATTTTCAATGCCCTTGCTGATGGAAGGAGGTTTTCACTCAAAATCTTACGATACATGGCCCCATTCATTCTTTCCTTTACACGGATCAGTCGTCCTGGTCCCCTTGCAGAAAAACAGCCCCAAAGCATGATGTTTCCACCCCCATGCTTTACAGTAGGTATGGTGTTCTTTGGATCCAACTCAGCATTCTTTCCCCTCCAAACACGACAAGTTGAGTTTCTACCAAAAAGTTCTATTTTGGTTTCATCTGACCATATGATGTTCTCCCAATCCTCTTCTGGATCATCCAAATGCTCTCTAGCAAACCGCAGACGGGCCTGGACGTGTCCTGGCTTCAGTAGGGGGACACGTCTGACACTGCAGGATTTGAGTCCCTGGCGGCGTAGTGTGTTACTGATGGTAGCCTTTGTTACTTTGGTCCCAGCTCTCTGCAGGTCATTCACTAGGTCCCTCCGTGTGGTTCTGGGATTTTTGCTCACCGTTCTTGTGATCATTTTGACCCCACGGGGTGAGATCTTGCGTGGAGCCCCAGATCGAGGGAGATTATCAGTGGTCTTGTATGTCTTCCATTTTCTAATAATTGCTCCCACAGTTGATTTCTTCACACCAAGCTGCTTACCTATTGCAGATTCAGTCTTCCCAGCCTGGTGAAGGTCTACAATTTTGTTTCTGGTGTCCTTTGACAGCTCTTTGGTCTTGGCCATAGTGGAGTTTGGAGCGTGACTGTTTGAGGTTGTGGACAGGTGTCTTTTATACTGATAACGAGTTCACACAGGTGCCATTAATACAGGTAACGAGTGGAGGACCGAGGAGCCTCTTAAAGAAGTTACAGGTCTGTGAAAGCCAGAAATCTTACTTGTTTGTAGGTGACCAAATACTTATTTTCCACCATAATTTGCAAATAAATTCTTTAAAAATCAGACAATGTGATTTTCTGGATTTATTTTCCTCATTTTGTCTCTCATAGTTGAGGTATACCTATGATGAAAATTACAGGCCTCTCTGATCTTTTTAAGTGGGAGAACTTACACAATTGGTGGCTGACTAAATACTTTTTTGCCCCACTGTAGATATAAAAACCCTCCTGCAAGTGTAGCTGCTGGTTTAATTCTGAAGCTGCAGGAGGACCTGGATGCTGGTGGGTGTGGCCATGGATCCAGAGGCAGCATTTCTAAGGCCAAGAGAAGTGCAATTTTCTGGATGCAACAGTGTTTAATTGTGGTGTTTGACTTAAAAATCCACGAAGATCATGCATTGTTTTTAGGTTGTTTCTAAGGCATTTGTGCTGTGGCCTTCTGTGACCACAAAATGTGCAGACCTTTTGGGCACAAAGTACTTCTCAGCCATTTCAGGCATCCTCTGGGACAGCCAGGTCCTAAAGGCCCCCTCTTCAGTCAGACCATCTGACCACAGCTTTGCGTTTGCAGTGAAGGTTCTGAATATGGCCTACTTGGATTTCATGTCCCCAATCTCCCTGAAGAGGGGGGGATAAACTCTCTGGGAGGTGTGTGTTGAAGATTTCCAGGATAGGGACGACCACCAAATGTTTCAAGTTCACCCTCACTACTTGTTTGATTAGTCTGTCTGGCATCCTCTCCTGCCAACATATCCAAATCTCCACCGTGTGGTGATCTGATGACTGCTCTCCCCGTTTCTTTAAGTGTCCAAGACACAGGGTCTTAGATCTGATGATATGAAGACAAAGTTGGTAACCTGCTACCAGGTATGCTTATGGACCACCCTTTGTTCAAACATGTTTTTTTGATGAATAAATCCTGCCTAGCTCAGCAGTCCAATTTCAAAACACTACTCTAATGCAGATCAGTGAGGCCATTTCTATCAATCATGTGACCCAGTCATTGCCCACATGGGCAGTGAAGTCCCTCAGAAAAATGAACAAATCCCTTGATGACACTCCTTCAGTATACCACCCAGAGACACCAAGAATTCTGGGTAATCTAAAATGCTGCTTTGTGCAAATGCACAAACAATGTACCTTCCCTTCTACAACTCAAAGCCACACAGAGGGGACTCTCTCCCTAAATACTCCAGCACTGAGGTGCTCAGCTGAGGTCAAGTTTCAAGTTTATTTATTTATAAAGTGCCGGTTCATAACAAAGTAATTTTAAGGCATTTTACAGAAAAATCAACCAATCAGTAATAAAACATTTCCTATCTAAGGAACCAACCGATTGGGTTGAATTGTTAATTCAGTGCAATCCTCCATCCTGAGCAGCACAATTGGTGACAGTGGAAAGGAACGACTCCCTTTTAACAGGAAGAAACATCTAGCAGGGTCTTGTGAATATCCCCACATTTACCCAGTGTCTCCCCCCCCCCCTCCTCCCCCCAGACAACTCCAGAGTAGGAGTGCCTACCCTCTCGAGTAGTTGATTTCTGGAGCATAAGTTTTTACCTCTAAAAGGTAAACATAGTAAGCCCAACTATATTGGTATCACTCAACCTCACACCAGCTTCTGCTCATTTCCCAACACAAGATAGGTTATAGTCCATGTTCCCAGAGCAAATTTAGGACACTAAATATCAATATGCCTAGATGATCCCCTTTGCCTCTCACGCAGCTTGCTTATACATGATCCTGATTTTTCTCCATGCAGGTAGTGAGCCCCCAAGGAGGTGGCTTCCTGTAGCCTTTTCAGGCTGAGCCCATCTGAGCCCCAGGAGCCGATCCCCCAGGCCTTGCTCCATCGCAATTCCCGAGTCTCCCTTCTCCAAATTAGGTTTTTTGCCTTTTATGTGCATTTCCTCGTCAAGATAATCAAGAAGCTCTTGGTCTTACCCCTCTCCTGAGGTCAGTTTGCCATGGAAAACCTTATCAGTGCTGATGCTCTATAGCACCAAGGATAATAGGGTTACTCAAACCCGTCCACCACACTAAGGCCCTGTCCCAATACCCGCACTTGCACACTTCAAATGCGCGTTCCCGATGAGGGGCGCGAGTGCGTAGGGTGCCCCAATTCTCCAGAGTGGAGAGTCATGGCCTTGGCTCCGCCCCTTTCGAACGCTTGATCCGCACTTCGCCGAAGCCTGCATCAGTGCAGACTTCAGCGAAGGGTATTTTCCACAATGCATTGCTGCGTGTGAATTTTGATGGAAAAAGAAGAAGGTGGAGAAATGGCTGAACCATTTGAACTAAAAAAGTGTTTTCTCAAGTGTAGAATCGAAATAATCAATATTTTATTTCATTGTCTAGATGTGTAATTACAATCAAATGATTCTCTGTTGGAAAGATGTGTCACATATCTGATGAACAATATAATTAATTAATAATGGTACTGACGTGTATTTTCGGACATGATATACTAACAGTTTAATCACTTATTCTGTCTTATACACCTACTTTGGTTCCTGTGCTTCACTCTCCTCAAAATAAATGTTTGTTAGAGTTTTAAAATCATTTCTAATTTCAAAATAGAGCAAACAGCGACCGGTACTGCCACTTTGGTTGTCATGGAGAACGAACACTGCGGCAAAGGTCGTTGACGTAACGCTAGCTGTCCCAATACTGCTATTTGTGTGCACTTCTGAAAAGTACACTTTGTGGAAGACTGTAGGGTGCAGTGCAGGTATTGGGACAGGGCCCATAGCTGTTTTCAGATAGACATTCTGGAATATTTGCAGACGATTTGATCTGGTCTTAAACCAGAGTTGTCTTTTCAGACACACCACTGTTTTCAACACAAACAACGTCTGCCAGAATGTCCACTCTTCAGATCAAACACAGACAACTACAGGAGATCCTTCCCGTCCACACCTAGAACCCTGTACAGGAGATCCTTCCTGTCCACACCTAGAACCCTGTACAGGAGATCCTTCCTGTCCACACATAGAACCCTGTACAGGAGATCCTTCCTGTCCACACATAGAACCCTCTACAAGAGAGCCTTCCTGTCCACATCTAGAACCCTCTACAAGAGATCCTTCCTGTCCACACCTAGAACCCTGTACAGGAGATCCTTCCTGTCCACATCTAGAACCCTCTACAGGAGATCCTTCCTGTCCACATCTAGAACCCTCTACAGGAGATCCTTCCTGTCCACAGCTAGAACCCTCTACAAGAGATCCTTCCTGTCCACAGCTAGAACCCTCTACAAGAGATCCTTCCTGTCCACAGCTAGAACCCTCTACAGGAGATCCTTCCTGTCCACAGCTAGAACCCTCTACAGGAGATCCTTCCTGTCTACAGCTAGAACCCTCTACAAGAGATCCTTCCTGTCCACATCTAGAACCCTCTACAGGAGATCCTTCCTGTCCACACCTAGAACCCTCTACAGGAGATCCTTCCTGTCCACAGCTAGAACCCTCTACAAGAGATCCTTCCTGTCCACATCTAGAACCCTCTACAGGAGATCCTTCCTGTCCACAGCTAGAACCCTCTACAAGAGATCCTTCCTGTCCACAGCTAGAACCCTCTACAAGAGATCCTTCCTGTCCACATCTAGAACCCTCAACAGGAGATCCTTCCTGTCCACAGCTAGAACCCTCTACAAGAGATCCTTCCTGTCCACAGCTAGAACCCTCTACAGGAGATCCTTCCCGTCCACAGCTAGAACCATCTACAAGAGATCCTTCCTGTCCACAGCTAGAACCCTCTACAAGAGATCCTTCCTGTCCACATCTAGAACCCTCAACAGGAGATCCTTCCTGTCCACATCTAGAACCCTCTACAGGAGATCCTTCCTGTCCACACCTAGAACCCTGTACAGGAGATCCTTCCTGTCCACATCTAGAACCCTCTACAGGAGATCCTTCCTGTCCACATCTAGAACCCTCTACAGGAGATCCTTCCTGTCCACAGCTAGAACCCTCTACAAGAGATCCTTCCTGTCCACAGCTAGAACCCTCTACAGGAGATCCTTCCTGTCTACAGCTAGAACCCTCTACAGGAGATCCTTCCCGTCCACAGCTAGAACCCTCTACAAGAGATCCTTCCTGTCCACAGCTAGAACCCTCTACAGGAGATCCTTCCTGTCCACAGCTAGAACCCTCTACAAGAGATCCTTCCTGTCTACAGCTAGAACCCTCTACAGGAGATCCTTCCCGTCCACAGCTAGAACCCTCTACAAGAAATCCTTCCGGTCCACAGCTAGAACCCTCTACAAGAGATCCTTCCTGTCCACATCTAGAACCCTCAACAGGAGATCCTTCCTGTCCACAGCTAGAACCCTCTACAAGAGATCCTTCCTGTCCACAGCTAGAACCCTCTACAGGAGATCCTTCCTGTCCACACCTAGAACCCTGTACAGGAGATCCTTCCTGTCCACACATAGAACCCTGTACAGGAGATCCTTCCTGTCCACACATAGAACCCTCTACAAGAGATCCTTCCTGTCCACATCTAGAACCCTCTACAGGAGATCCTTCCCGTCCACAGCTAGAACCCTCAACAAGAGATCCTTCCTGTCCACACCTAGAACCCTCTACAAGAGATCCTTCCTGTCCACATCTAGAACCCTCTACAGGAGATCCTTCCTGTCCACATCTAGAACCCTCTACAGGAGATCCTTCCTGTCCACAGCTAGAACCCTCTACAAGAGATCCTTCCTGTCCACAGCTAGAACCCTCTACAAGAGATCCTTCCTGTCCACATCTAGAACCCTCTACAGGAGATCCTTCCTGTCCACAGCTAGAACCCTCTACAGGAGGTCCTTCCTGTCCACATCTAGACCCCTCTACAGTAGATCCTTCCTGTCCACATCTCGAACCCTCTACAGGAGATCCTTCCTGTCCACAGCTAGAACCCTCTACAAGAGATCCTTCCTGTCCACAGCTAGAACCCTCTACAAGAGATCCTTCCTGTCCACATCTAGAACCCTCTACAGGAGATCCTTCCCGTCCACAGCTAGAACCCTCTACAAGAGATCCTTCCCGTCCACATCTAGAACCCTCTACAGGAGATCCTTCCTGTCCACAGCTAGAACCCTCTACAAGAGATCCTTCCTGTCCACAGCTAGAACCCTCTACAGGAGATCCTTCCTGTCTACAGCTAGAACCCTCTACAAGAGATCCTTCCTGTCCACATCTAGAACCCTCAACAGGAGATCCTTCCTGTCCACAGCTAGAACCCTCTACAGGAGATCCTTCCTGTCCACAGCTAGAACCCTCTTGAATGACTGACTGTAGAAACACTGACCTAGGATACATTCAGTCTGCAGGCTTAAAGGTGGTAAAGAGGATTTTGTAGCAAATTTAGATGTCAAATTTACTTTAAAATCATTGATCAACATGTAGTGGTCTTGTACTTATGGTGTCCAACAGAAAAAGTTATAATATTCATAAATCATAGTCCTGATGGGGCTTGAAATAAATTAGCCAATAGATAACAAACTCATTTCGTTATCTATTGGCTACTAGATTGTCAATCATATTTCTGTACATACTACGTAGTTTGCTTAGGTCTCACTACTACTTCACGCGGAAGCGATCATAAATGTGATCATAATTGTGTATCTAAACAGACTGTAGAGAAACAATGCTCAGTATGCTGACTACGTTGAGGGGGGTGAGGTTTTTGGGTGTCTAAACAAACGAAAGAGTAAGAGATGACAAGATGAACGATGTCAAATTAAAAGCAGGAGTAACTAAAACAAGTGCTTTTCAATTGTTTTTTTATGTTATTTACTTACCCATGGTGAAAAAATAAACAGATGAGCAAAAACTCTTGCGGATCAGCACGGAGAAAGACGCATCTGACATGAACTTGGGAAAAGCTGCAGTGTGCAGTGCATCAGGCTTCAGTGATCCATGCTAGCTAGCATTTCAGCACTAGCGGCAATTGCACTGAGTAACAATAAACAGCCTTTTACCAGTGATGGCTCCGAGATGTTTGAAGAAACAAGTTGTAGTAGTTTCACAAAAAACTCCAGCAATGCCGATAGTAAACACAACTATGCAATTCCCGATTCACGAAGGCGTTTCTTCTGTTGAGGGAAAAGGAGTAAGAGGGAGGGAGGGGGGGTTACAACGCATGCGCACTACTCGAAAAACGACAAACAGCCATTGAGCTTCTTATTCAGAGCAAAATCGTACAGTATGTAATGCCTTTAAGTGACCCAAATTAGATTTTTTTTTCCTATCTGGCCTGTATCTGATTTTTTTTTTATGACAATCTGAACGACACAGGTCCAATTTTTTCAAATACGACCCAGTCTACTTCAGCATGTGGTCCTAAATTCGATACGCATCCAATTTTTGGCATGCGACTTGAGTCTGATTCGCCAGGTCGCTTCCATCCGACCTGTACGTCATCAATACATGAAATACTTGATTATTTTGTGTCGAGGAAGCAGGAGCAAAAAGTAAACAAGAGTAAGTAAGTAAACAGCAGATGATGCAGAGAACAGTCAGTGGCAAGAAACCAAAGTGTCTGAGTTAATTAATATTTGGTAAGACAGCTCTGTTCAGGCCAAACTTGAGGGGTGTGATCGGAACCATGCAGTTTTTGAAAACATTTCCAAAGAAATGGGAGAGTGCGGGTTTAAGCAAACCTGGCTCCAATGCCAAAGAAAAATAAAAAGTCTCCCAGCTAAATACAAGGAGGCACTGTTCCCTCTACTGCGCATGCGTGACACATTCAAGACACATTCCGTTTAGACAGCAAGTCACATTCAGGTCGCATTTCACTGGCAATATGAATGTTTGACTTAAATATGGTAATTTGACTGTTTTCTTCTTAGTCGAAGGGTCTGAGGGAGCGTTGGTTGCTGGATGGACCCTCACTCAATAAACCAGAACAGGATGAAATCCAACAACAATTGGAGAGGGACAAGGCTAAAACCAGGAGCCTAGAAGAGACCATCTTCAGGTCTGGTCTGCTTAAATCTAGTTTAAAACAATCTGTTTGAATGTACTCTACAGCGGACTGGATCCACTTTAATTCAGTCTGCTATATAAGCTAAACCTGAGAACATCACGTTTTTTTTATCAGTTTTAAATTTAATAGGTTAATTCAATTAAACTGCAGAAAAACAAACCCTGAAAAGGAGCAAATGGTAAAGAAAATGTCTGATGAAAAACTGTGAAAAATATTGACTTTATTTTGTTTTATGTTTGTTTGCTACAGATTAGAACAGGAAGTAATAAATCTCGAAACTGGATGTGTGTATGAGACAGTAACACATGCTGCTGTGAGTAATCACATGCTGATTAAATAAAACTAGCAACACTTTGTTTTGAAAGTAGTCTTCAGTTGTTTTCTGTTGCTCCACTGAAGCTTTTATTGTGGAGGTGGACTTCCTGTCTCTGTGCTTGTGCCTCCAGGTGACATCAGGATTTGATGCAGGTAAGCAGCTTTGTCTGTCTGTTGTTGCGTTGCCATTTCTTCATCTGACTCATGCCTATGATCAGCCATTCAGGTCAAAGGTTGCAGTGGCCCTGAGATGGGTGGAGCTAAGTCATCAGGTCAGGTGATCCAAGGTGAAACTGAGTACAGTGCTCAGATTACAGAAATCAAATCACATAATCCTGGTTGTAGTTACAAGACAGTGTTAATGCAGCAAGTCTTGCAATTCTAAACAATATTTAAATTAGAATAAATTAGAATAGTTAGGATGATGTTGTGTCCCGTTCATGTCCCCGCCCCCTTTTTTTCTTATGAGTTCCTGCAGAGGTCAGAAGTCTCAAAAGTCCCCAAGGCAGTAAATCAAGAGAATCATTGGGCGAGATGAAGAAAGGTGAGTCAAACACACAAGCACACTGTGGGTAGACAGGTGTACCATGAGTGAATGACAGGTGTACTATGGGTGAATGACAGGTGTACTATGGGTGAACGACAGGTGTACCGTGGGTGAACGACAGGTGTACCGTGGGTGAACGACAGGTGTACCGTGGGTGAATGACAGGTGTACTGTGGGTGGACAGTGGGTGAATGACAGGTGTATCGTGGGTGGACAGGTGTACTGTGGGTGAATGACAGGTGTACTGTGGGTGAATGACAGGTGTACTGTGGGTGAATGACAGGTGTACTGTGGGTGAATGACAGGTGTACTGTGGGTGAATGACAGGTGGACAGTGGGTGAATGACAGGTGTATTGTGGGTGGACAGGTGTACTGTGGGTGAATGACAGGTGGACAGTGGGTGAATGACAGGTGTATTGTGGGTGGACAGTGGGTGAATGACAGGTGTACTGTGGGTGAATGACAGGTGGACAGTGGGTGAATGACAGGTGTATTGTGGGTGGACAGGTGTACTGTGGGTGAATGACAGGTGTACCGTGGGTGAATGACAGCTTTACCGTGGGTGAATGACAGCTTTACCGTGGGTGAATGACAGGTGTATTGTGGGTGGACAGGTGTATTGTGGGTGGACAGGTGTACTGTGGGTGAATGACAGGTGTACTGTGGGTGGACAGTGGGTGAATGACAGGTGTACTGTGGGTGGACAGGTGTACTGTGGGTGAATGACAGGTGTACTGTGGGTGGACAGTGGGTGAATGACAGGTGTACTGTGGGTGGACAGTGGGTGAATGACAGGTGTATTGTGGGTGGACAGGTGTACTGTGGGTGAATTACAGGTGTACTGTGGGTGAATGACAGGTGTACAGTGGGTGAATGACAGGTGTACTGTGGGTGAATGACAGGTGTACTGTGGGTGGACAGTGGGTGAATGACAGGTGTACTGTGGGTGGACAGGTGTACTGTGGGTGAATTACAGGTGTACTGTGGGTGAATGACAGGTGTACTGTGGGTGGACAGGTGTACTGGGGTGAATGACAGGTGTACTGTGGGTGGACAGTGGGTGAATGACAGGTGTACTGTGGGTGAATGACAGGTGTACTGTGGGTGAATGACAGGTGTACTGTGGGTGAATGACAGGTGTACTGTGGGTGGACAGTGGGTGAATGACAGGTGTACTGTGGGTAGACAGGTGTACTGTGGGTGAATGACAGGTGTACCGTGGGTGAATGACAGGTGGACAGTGGGTGAATGACAGGTGTATTGTGGGTGGACAGGTGTACTGTGGGTGAATGACAGGTGTACTGTGGGTGGACAGTGGGTGAATGACAGGTGTACTGTGGGTGGACAGGGGGTGAATGACAGGTGTACTGTGGGTGAATGACAGGTGTACCGTGGGTGAACGACAGGTGTACAGTGGGTGAATGACAGGTGGACAGGGGGTGAATGACAGGTGTATTGTGGGTGGACAGGTGTACTGTGGGTGAATGACAGGTGTACTGTGGGTGGACAGTGGGTGAATGACAGGTGTATGGTGGGTGGACAGGTGTACTGTGGGTGAATTACAGGTGTACTGTGGGTGAATGACAGGTGTACTGTGGGTGAATGACAGGTGGACAGTGGGTGAATGACAGGAGTATTGTGGGTGGACAGGTGTACTGTGGGTGAATGACAGGTGTACAGTCGGTGGACAGGTGTACTGTGGGTGGACAGGTGCATTGTGGGTGGACAGGTGTACTGTGGGTGGACAGGTGTACTGTGGGTGAATGACAGGTGTACCGTGGGTGAATGACAGGTGGACAGTGGGTGAATGACAGGTGTATGGTGGGTGGACAGGTGTACTGTGGGTGAATGACAGGTGTACTGTGGGTGGACAGTGGGTGAATGACAGGTGTACTGTGGGTGGACAGGTGTACTGTGGGTGAATGACAGGTGTACTGTGGGTGGACAGTGGGTGAATGACAGGTGTACTGTGGGTGAATGACAGGTGGACAGTGGGTGAATGACAGCTGGACAGTGGGTGAATGACAGGTGTACTGTGGGTGGACAGGTGTACTGTGGGTGAATGACAGGTGTACTGTGGGTGGACAGTGGGTGAATGACAGGTGTACTGTGGGTGGACAGGTGTACTGTGGGTGAATTACAGGTGTACTGTGGGTGAATGACAGGTGTACTGTGGGTGAATGACAGGTGTACTGTGGGTGAATGACAGGTGGACAGTGGGTGAATGACAGGTGTATTGTGGGTGGACAGGTGTATTGTGGGTGGACAGGTGTACTGTGGGTGAATGACAGGTGTACCGTGGGTGAATGACAGGTGGACAGTGGGTGAATGACAGGTGTACTGTGGGTGGACAGTGGGTGAATGACAGGTGTACTGTGGGTGAATGACAGGTGTACTGTGGGTGGACAGTGGGTGAATGACAGGTGTACTGTGGGTGGACAGGTGTACTGTGGGTGAATGACAGGTGTACCGTGGGTGAATGACAGGTGTACTGTGGGTGAATGACAGGTGGACAGTGGGTGAATGACAGGTGTACTGTGGGTGGACAGGTGTACTGTGGGTGAATGACAGGTGTACTGTGGGTGGACAGTGGGTGAATGACAGGTGTACTGTGGGTGAATGACAGGTGGACAGTGGGTGAATGACAGGTGTACTGTGGGTGGACAGGTGTACTGTGGGTGAATGACAGGTGTACTGTGGGTGGACAGTGGGTGAATGACAGGTGTACTGTGGGTGGACAGTGGGTGAAGGACAGGTGTATTGTGGGTGGACAGGTGTACTGTGGGTGAATGACAGGTGTACTGTGGGTGGACAGTGGGTGAATGACAGGTGTACTGTGGGTGAATGACAGGTGGACGTGGGTGAATGACAGGTGTACCGTGGGTGAATGACAGCTTTACCGTGGGTGAATGACAGGTGTATTGTGGGTGGACAGGTGTATTGTGGGTGGACAGGTGTACTGTGGGTGAATTACAGGTGTACTGTGGGTGAATGACAGGTGTACTGTGGGTGAATGACAGGTGTACTGTGGGTGGACAGGTGTACTGTGGGTGAATGACAGGTGTACTGTGGGTGGACAGTGGGTGAATGACAGGTGTACTGTGGGTGGACAGTGGGTGAATGACAGGTGTATTGTGGGTGGACAGGTGTACTGTGGGTGAATGACAGGTGTACTGTGGGTGGACAGTGGGTGAATGACAGGTGGACAGTGGGTGAATGACAGCTTTACCGTGGGTGAATGACAGCTGTGTGGGTGGACAGGTGTACTGTGGGTGAATGACAGGTGTACTGTGGGTGGACAGTGGGTGAATGACAGGTGTACTGTGGGTGGACAGTGGGTGAATGACAGGTGTACTGTGGGTGAATGACAGGTGGACAGTGGGTGAATGACAGGTGTATTGTGGGTGGACAGGTGTACTGTGGGTGAATTACAGGTGTACTGTGGGTGAATGACAGGTGTACTGTGGGTGAATGACAGGTGTACTGTGGGTGAATGACAGGTGGACAGTGGGTGAATGACAGGTGTACTGTGGGTGAATGACAGGTGTACTGTGGGTGAATGACAGGTGGACAGTGGGTGAATGACAGGTGTATTGTGGGTGGACAGTGGGTGAATGACAGGTGTACTGTGGGTGGACAGGTGTACTGTGGGTGAATGACAGGTGTACTGTGGGTGGACAGTGGGTGAATGACAGGTGTACTGTGGGTGGACAGTGGGTGAATGACAGGTGTATTGTGGGTGGACAGGTGTACTGTGGGTGAATTACAGGTGTACTGTGGGTGAATGACAGGTGTACTGTGGGTGAATGACAGGTGTATTGTGGGTGGACAGTGGGTGAATGACAGGAGTACTGTGGGTGGACAGGTGTACTGTGGGTGAATGACAGGTGTACTGTGGGTGGACAGTGGGTGAATGACAGGTGTACTGTGGGTGGACAGTGGGTGAATGACAGGTGTATTGGGGGTGGACAGGTGTACTGTGGGTGGACAGGTGTACTGTGGGTGGACAGGTGAATGACAGGTGTACTGTGGGTGGACAGGTGTACTGTGGGTGAATGACAGGTGTACTGTGGGTGGACAGTGGGTGAATGACAGGTGTACTGTGGGTGAATGACAGGTGGACAGTGGGTGAATGACAGGTGTATTGTGGGTGGACAGTGGGTGAATGACAGGTGTACTGTGGGTGAATGACAGGTGGACAGTGGGTGAATGACAGGTGTATTGTGGGTGGACAGGTGTACTGTGGGTGAATGACAGGTGTACCGTGGGTGGACAGTGGGTGAATGACAGGTGTACTGTGGGTGGACAGGTGTACTGTGGGTGAATGACAGGTGTACTGTGGGTGAATGACAGGTGTACTGTGGGTGAATGACAGGTGGACAGTGGGTGAATGACAGGTGGACAGTGGGTGAATGACAGCTTTACCGTGGGTGAATGACAGCTGTATCGTGGGTGAATGACAGGTGTACCGTGGGTGAATGACAGGTGTACAGTCGGTGGACAGGTGTACTGTGGGTGGACAGGTGTACTGTGGGTGGACAGGTGCATTGTGGGTGGACAGGTGTACTGTGGGTGGACAGGTGTACTGTGGGTGGACAGGTGTACTGGTGTGTTCATATAAAAGCATTCAGGGGGTAAAAGCCCTGAAAAGGTAATAGACTCACCAACTTGGAGCCACGTCTCAGTTAGCAGCATAAAATCCAGTTTGCGTGACGAGGAGATTATTCAGGAGAAATGTTTAATTAGCAAGTGATCTAGTATTCAGCAGGCCCATGTGCAGAGTCATATCCTCACTTGTCCGTGGGGAGCTGCGGGAGCATCCGGAGGCATCCGAAATCCACACTGCGGTATCTAGCTAGACGCTTGTGCAGCCGCGCCGGTAGATGTAAATGACGCAGGGCAGGGTCTAGGCGCGCGGGAGCCACAGGCTGGATCCATCGCAATCCACGAGGGGCTAGAGGTGCCGCGCATCCAGGAAAGGAGAAGAAAGGAGTAATTCCAGTTTTGGCTCTCCAGTAAGCCTTAACTTTCACCAAGAAGCCTCTGCGTTTTCCGCGCTTCCTGGGCCTTTTCCTCCGCGTAAAAGCAGGTGAGCGCAGCAGGTAAGGACGGACGGAGACCAGATGAGGAGGGAGCCTGGAAGTTTCATCCTCAAACTTGTGATTTAAAAGCACTTCGTAAGATCCTTTTAAATCGATAAGGGCCTGGCAATCATAAACTAGAAGCCCTGAGATGTCTTGGCACTAAAAGCAAATCAGTGCAATAGCAAACAATAATCTCAGCAGAGCAGGTAGACGACGGCCGGTACACGCTGGCGCCATCTTGCCCAACTATAGACAGGGCTGTATGTAGTTTTCTTTATTACCGCCCTCACCACTTTTTGGAAAAATGTTCATGCGCAACACTCACAGTTTACAAGTTGCTGTCAGCATCACAGAACAGCTCACAGTTCTTCTCTCAGTCATCGTTCCTACGTCCCTGACAAAAAGCTCCAGAACATCTTGTGCCTTCTGTCCCCTTCCCGCCATCCTCATCCTCTTCACCCCGTCGCTCCAGGTCCACTGGTCCCGCT
>SSNP01000115.1:96982-147488 GCA_006937955.1 Pachypanchax playfairii | reverse complement strand
GTGTATTGTGGGTGGACAGGTGTATTGTGGGTGGACAGGTGTACTGTGGGTGAATGACAGGTGTACGGTGGGTGGACAGTGGGTGAATGACAGGTGTACTGTGGGTGGACAGGTGTACTGTGGGTGAATGACAGGTGTATTGTGGGTGGACAGTGGGTGAATGACAGGTGTACCGTGGGTGAATGACAGGTGGACAGTGGGTGAATGACAGGTGTGTTGTGGGTGGACAGGTGTACTGTGGGTGAATGACAGGTGTACTGTGGGTGGACAGTGGGTGAATGACAGGTGTACTGTGGGTGGACAGTGGGTGAATGACAGGTGTACTGTGGGTGGACAGGTGTACTGTGGGTGATGACAGGTGTACTGTGGGTGAATGACAGGTGTACTGTGGGTGAATGACAGGTGTACTGTGGGTGAATGACAGGTGTACTGTGGGTGAATGACAGGTGGACAGTGGGTGGATGACAGGTGTACTGTGGGTGGACAGGTGTACTGTGGGTGAATGACAGGTGTACTGTGGGTGGACAGTGGGTGAATGACAGGTGTACTGTGGGTGAATGACAGGTGGACAGTGGGTGAATGACAGGTGTATTGTGGGTGGACAGGTGTACTGTGGGTGGACAGGTGTATTGGGGGTGGACAGGTGTACTGTGGGTGGACAGGTGTACTGTGGGTGAATGACAGGTGTACTGTGGGTGGACAGTGGGTGAATGACAGGTGTACTGTGGGTGGACAGGTGGACTGTGGGTGAATGACAGGTGTACTGTGGGTGGACAGTGGGTGAATGACAGGTGTACTGTGGGTGAATGACAGGTGGACAGTGGGTGAATGACAGGTGGACAGTGGGTGAATGACAGGTGTATTGTGGGTGGACAGGTGTACTGTGGGTGAATGACAGGTGTACTGTGGGTGGACAGTGGGTGAATGACAGGTGTACTGTGGGTGGACAGGTGTACTGTGGGTGAATGACAGGTGTACTGTGGGTGGACAGTGGGTGAATGACAGGTGTACTGTGGGTGGACAGTGGGTGAATGACAGGTGTACTGTGGGTGGACAGGTGGACTGTGGGTGAATGACAGGTGTACCGTGGGTGAATGACAGGTGTACTGTGGGTGGACAGTGGGTGAATGACAGGTGTACTGTGGGTGAATGACAGGTGGACAGTGGGTGAATGACAGGAGTATTGTGGGTGGACAGGTGTACTGTGGGTGGACAGGTGTACTGTGGGTGAATGACAGGTGTACTGTGGGTGGACAGTGGGTGAATGACAGGTGTACTGTGGGTGGACAGTGGGTGAATGACAGGTGTACTGTGGGTGAATGACAGGTGGACAGTGGGTGAATGACAGGTGTATTGTGGGTGGACAGGTGTACTGTGGGTGAATGACAGGTGTATTGTGGGTGGACAGGTGTACTGTGGGTGAATGACAGGTGTACTGTGGGTGGACAGTGGGTGAAGGACAGGTGTACTGTGGGTGGACAGGTGTACTGTGGGTGGACAGTGGGTGAATGACAGGTGTACTGTGGGTGGACAGTGGGTGAATGACAGGTGTACTGTGGGTGAATGACAGGTGGACAGTGGGTGAATGACAGGTGTATTGTGGGTGGACAGGTGTACTGTGGGTGAATGACAGGTGTACGGTGGGTGGACAGTGGGTGAATGACAGGTGTACTGTGGGGGAATGACAGGTGTACTGTGGGTGAATGACAGGTGTATTGTGGGTGGACAGGTGTATTGTGGGTGGACAGGTGTACTGTGGGTGAATGACAGGTGTACTGTGGGTGAATGACAGGTGTACTGTGGGTGAATGACAGGTGGACAGTGGGTGAATGACAGGTGTATTGTGGGTGGACAGGTGTACTGTGGGTGAATGACAGGTGTACTGTGGGTGGACAGTGGGTGAATGACAGGTGTACTGTGGGTGGACAGGTGTACTGTGGGTGAATGACAGGTGTACTGTGGGTGGACAGTGGGTGAATGACAGGTGTACTGTGGGTGGACAGTGGGTGAATGACAGGTGTATTGTGGGTGGACAGGTGTACTGTGGGTGAAGGACAGGTGTACTGTGGGTGAATGACAGGTGTACCGTGGGTGAATGACAGGTGGACAGTGGGTGAATGACAGGTGTATTGTGGGTGGACAGGTGTACTGTGGGTGAATGACAGGTGTACTGTGGGTGGACAGTGGGTGAATGACAGGTGTACTGTGGGTGGACAGGTGTACTGTGGGTGAATGACAGGTGTACTGTGGGTGGACAGTGGGTGAATGACAGGTGTAGTGTGGGTGGACAGTGGGTGAATGACAGGTGTACTGTGGGTGAATGACAGGTGGACAGTGGGTGAATGACAGGTGTACTGTGGGTGAATGACAGGTGGACAGTGGGTGAATGACAGGTGTATGGTGGGTGGACAGGTGTACTGTGGGTGAATGACAGGTGTACTGTGGGTGGACAGTGGGTGAATGACAGGTGTACTGTGGGTGGACAGGTGTACTGTGGGTGAATGACAGGTGTACTGTGGGTGGACAGTGGGGGAAGGACAGGTGTACTGTGGGTGAATGACAGGTGGACAGTGGGTGAATGACAGGTGGACAGTGGGTGAATGACAGCTTTACCGTGGGTGAATGACAGCTGTATCGTGGGTGAATGACAGGTGGACAGTGGGTGAATGACAGGTGTATTGTGGGTGGACAGGTGGACTGTGGGTGAATGACAGGTGTACCGTGGGTGAATGACAGGTGTACTGTGGGTGAATGACAGGTGTACCGTGGGTGAATGACAGGTGGACAGTGGGTGAATGACAGGTGTACTGTGGGTGGACAGGTGTACTGTGGGTGAATGACAGGTGTACTGTGGGTGAATGACAGGTGTACTGTGGGTGAATGACAGGTGTACTGTGGGTGAATGACAGGTGTACTGTGGGTGAATGACAGGTGTACTGTGGGTGAATGACAGGTGGACAGTGGGTGAATGACAGGTGTATGGTGGGTGGACAGGTGTACTGTGGGTGAATGACAGGTGTACCGTGGGTGAATGACAGGTGTACGGTGGGTGAATGACAGGTGTACTGTGGGTGGACAGTGGGTGAATGACAGGTGTACTGTGGGTGGACAGGTGTACTGTGGGTGAATGACAGGTGTACTGTGGGTGGACAGTGGGTGAATGACAGGTGTACCGTGGGTGAATGACAGGTGGACAGTGGGTGAATGACAGGTGTATTGTGGGTGGACAGGTGTACTGTGGGTGAATGACAGGTGTACTGTGGGTGAATGACAGGTGTACTGTGGGTGAATGACAGGTGTACCGTGGGTGAATGACAGGTGGACAGTGGGTGAATGACAGGTGTATTGTGGGTGGACAGGTGTACTGTGGGTGAATGACAGGTGTATTGTGGGTGGACAGTGGGTGAATGACAGGTGTACTGTGGGTGAATGACAGGTGGACAGTGGGTGAATGACAGGTGTATTGTGGGTGGACAGGTGTACTGTGGGTGAATGACAGGTGTACCGTGGGTGGACAGTGGGTGAATGACAGGTGTACTGTGGGTGAATGACAGGTGTACTGTGGGTGAATGACAGGTGGACAGTGGGTGAATGACAGGTGTATTGTGGGTGGACAGGTGTACTGTGGGTGAATTACAGGTGTACTGTGGGTGAATGACAGGTGTACTGTGGGTGAATGACAGGTGTACTGTGGGTGAATGACAGGTGTACTGTGGGTGGACAGTGGGTGAATGACAGGTGTACTGTGGGTGAATGACAGGTGGACAGTGGGTGAATGACAGGTGTATTGTGGGTGACAGGTGTACTATGGGTGAATGACAGGTGTACCGTGGGTGAATGACAGGTGTACTGTGGGTGAATGACAGGTGGACAGTGGGTGAATGACAGGTGTATTGGGGGTGGACAGGTGTACTGTGGGTGAATGACAGGTGTACCGTGGGTGAATGACAGGTGTACTGTGGGTGAATGACAGGTGTACTGTGGGTGAATGACAGGTGGACAGTGGGTGAATGACAGGTGTATTGTGGGTGGACAGGTGTACTGTGGGTGAATGACAGGTGTACTGTGGGTGGACAGTGGGTGAATGACAGGTGTACTGTGGGTGAATGACAGGTGTACTGTGGGTGAATGACAGGTGTACTGTGGGTGAATGACAGGTGGACAGTGGGTGAATGACAGGTGTATTGTGGGTGGACAGGTGTACTGTGGGTGAATGACAGGTGTACTGTGGGTGGACTGTGGGTGAATGACAGGTGTACTGTGGGTGAACGACAGGTGTACTGTGGGTGAATGACAGGTGGACAGTGGGTGAATGACAGGTGTATTGTGGGTGGACAGGTGTACTGTGGGTGGACAGGTGTACTGTGGGTGGACAGGTGTACTGGTGTGTTCATATAAAAGCATTCAGGGGGTAAAAGCCCTGAAAAGGTAATAGACTCACCAACTTGGAGCCACGTCTCAGTTAGCAGCATAAAATCCAGTTTGCGTGACGAGGAGATTATTCAGGAGAAATGTTTAATTAGCAAGTGATCTAGTATTCAGCAGGCCCATGTGCAGAGTCATATCCTCACTTGTCCGTGGGGAGCTGCGGGAGCATCCGGAGGCATCCGAAATCCACACTGCGGTATCTAGCTAGACGCTTGTGCAGCCGCGCCGGTAGATGTAAATGACGCAGGGCAGGGTCTAGGCGCGCGGGAGCCACAGGCTGGATCCATCGCAATCCACGAGGGGCTAGAGGTGCCGCGCATCCAGGAAAGGAGAAGAAAGGAGTAATTCCAGTTTTGGCTCTCCAGTAAGCCTTAACTTTCACCAAGAAGCCTCTGCGTTTTCCGCGCTTCCTGGGCCTTTTCCTCCGCGTAAAAGCAGGTGAGCGCAGCAGGTAAGGACGGACGGAGACCAGATGAGGAGGGAGCCTGGAAGTTTCATCCTCAAACTTGTGATTTAAAAGCACTTCGTAAGATCCTTTTAAATCGATAAGGGCCTGGCAATCATAAACTAGAAGCCCTGAGATGTCTTGGCACTAAAAGCAAATCAGTGCAATAGCAAACAATAATCTCAGCAGAGCAGGTAGACGACGGCCGGTACACGCTGGCGCCATCTTGCCCAACTATAGACAGGGCTGTATGTAGTTTTCTTTATTACCGCCCTCACCACTTTTTGGAAAAATGTTCATGCGCAACACTCACAGTTTACAAGTTGCTGTCAGCATCACAGAACAGCTCACAGTTCTTCTCTCAGTCATCGTTCCTACGTCCCTGACAAAAAGCTCCAGAACATCTTGTGCCTTCTGTCCCCTTCCCGCCATCCTCATCCTCTTCACCCCGTCGCTCCAGGTCCACTGGTCCCGCTTGCCTTCTGTCCCCTCCCTGCCATCCTCATCCTCTTCACCCCGTCGGTCCAGGTCCACTGGTCCCGCTTGCCTTCTGTCCCCTCCCGCCATCCTCATCACTCCGTCGCTCCAGGTCCACTGGTCCCACTTGCCTTCTGTCCCCTCCCCGCCAGCCTCATCCTCTTCACCCCGTCGCTCCAGGTCCACTGGTCCCGCTTGCCTTCTGTCCCCTCCGGCCATCCTCATCCTCTTCACCCCGTTGCTCCAGGTCCACTGGTCCCGCTTGCCTTCTGTCCCCTCCCGCCATCCTCATCCTCATCACCCCGTCGCTCCAGGTCCACTGGTCCCGCTTGCCTTCTGTCCCCTCCGGCCATCCTCATCCTCTTCACCCCATCGCTCCAGGTCCACTGGTCCCGCTTGCTTTCTGTGCCCTCCCGCCATCCTCATCACTCCGTCGCTCCAGGTCCACTGGTCCCACTTGCCTTCTGTCCCCTCCCCGCCATCCTCATCCTCTTCACCCTGTCGCTCCAGGTCCACTGGTCCTGCTTGCTTTCTGTCCCCTCCCACTATCCTCATCCTCATCACCCCATCGCTCCAAGTCCACTGGTCCCGCTTGCCTTCTGTCCCCTCCCTGCCAGCCTCATCCTCTTCACCCCGTCGCTCCAGGTCCACTGGTCCCGCTCACCTTCCCTGCCTGTCATGTGTCACGCACTACACATAAACACCTGAGAGTGTGCACATGCAGGAAGTGTAAACTATTGTAACCAAGTATATCCAACCACTTATTAATTACTTTGAAACAATGAAGGTAGTAGTGTGGGTCAGCCAGGTAACATTCTGAACAGGTCTGCCCGGTCGCTCCAAAGCAGACTTCAAAATAAAAGCATCAATAGAAAAGTCTCTTACACTATCTTAGATATGTGCACAACATTTCTCCAGAATGATTGACAGGTAGGTGGACAAATAGTCTAGATGATCCACCCAGAACAGGGATGGGCAACTCCAGGCCTCGAGGTCCACTATCCTGCACATTTTAGATGTTCCCCTGTTTCACCACACCTGATTCAAATCTGCAACCTCTCAGCAAGTTCTATAGAAGCCTGTTAACGACCTGTTCATCTGCAGCAGGTGTGGTGAAACAGGGGAACATCTAAAATGTACAGGATAGTGGCCCTCGAGGCCTGGAGTTGCCCACCCCTGACCCAGAAGAAAAAGATCCTCCACCATACTTTTAAGGTCAGAGGTCACGACTGGTGTTGACATTAGCTCCCAGCCATAAGTGCTCAAGTTCAAATCACTTGTTGCTCAGCTTTTTATTCTGTATCATTAAACATCTGTTTGGTGTTGTACCTGCTGCTGACTGACTGTGAGTCTGTGTATTGACTCTGTGCAGCAGTGTACTCGGTGGAGATTAAAGTGGAGCGGGACAGACTGACAGGGGAAACCAAGGTTCTGTCCTCTAACACCACTCTTCCTGTTGACCTCTCAGACTACGGGGTCAAAGTGTACGAAGACGAGCAGAAAGGTGAAGTCAGCAAGTAAATTCAAACATGAAATGAAGACAGAACAGCTTTATGGTGCGTTCACACCGGCCACTTTGTCAACGTCAAGCAACGCTGATAACGCTCCAAATTTGACGTTTGAAGTTGAAGCTCATAACGCCTGCCAGTCAGAGCGCATAGGCGTTAAAGCTCGTAAAGCCTGACCGAAAAAGAGCGCGAAGGCGGGGCTTCCTTTGTTATCGGATGTTCAGAGCTACGGCGGATCATATTGAGACAGTGGCTTGGATTTATTTACTTCATAGATCTAGACAACGTCGACTTCGGGTGCATCAGCGCCGTTTGTGGATACACCCCATTCTTCAGATGCATTCTGAGTTTGGTGAGTTTAACCATTTGCTCCAGGAGCTACGTTTGGATGAGGTTAATTTATCTTACATTTTGTCTGATCCCGCTTCTTTCCGGCTACGTGCTGTGACGTCTTACGTCACTACGATGAGACGCTCTGATTGGTTGACATGCCGCTTCAAGAGCGTTATCAACGTCAAAAGTTCAGCTAGCTGAACTTTGACCTTTTCAAGCGTCAACGCCTGAAACGCTAGAAAAGCTTGAAAAGTTGCCGCTCATAATGCTCACAAAGCGCCGCAGAGCCGTTGACGTCTGTCTGACGCCCGTCCACCATAGACTTTACATATAAACTTGCCGTTTATGAAGTTGATGGTTGGGCCGGTGTGAACGCACCATTAGAGAGAAGTGACGAGCAGCTTCGGGGAGGAGCCTGATGATGATTTCATTTGTAATCATTTGAAGCTCATTCTGACACAGAGTCCTTCTCCTAAAGTAAAAGCCTCTGCTGCCATTGACATGTGTATCACTCTCCTTCAGGTGAAGGACAACTCACCTGCAGGTCTGCTGATCATCAGGTGACCTCAGTTTGGTTCACACCTGAAGGAGGCTGATGCTTCTGCTGAAGGAAGTGCTGAAGCAGTGCATACTGTGACATCACTCAGTTTTCTTGTTGGTCCTTGGAAGTCAGGAGTTTTCCTCTGAACTGTCTCTTCCTGTCCCTCAGTGGTCCATGAGATGAACGGTGAAGATGGTGTCCACCTACTTAGTTCCTCAGAGGTTGAAGAGCTTCTCCACAAAGCTGATGAGGCTTCAATGATGTCACAGACTGTCACCATGGTGACTTCCTTGCCAGAAGCTGAGGTTCGGGAGACTCCAGGCCCCTTGCTGGGACCTGAGATGAGTTCCATGCAGAGCTCCACACTGAATACCACATCTGTCATACACACTGCAACAGAGATCACCGGATTAGAGACTAAAGCAGGTGATGAGCCCAGTGTGATGGAGGACAGTGCCAAGAGCCCGGTCACCATGGTGTTTATGGGATACCAGAACGTGGAGGATGAGGATGAGACCAAGAAGGTGCTGGGTCTGCAGGGGATAGTGAAGGCGGAGCTGGTGCTCATCGATGATGTCAACAGGAAAATAGATCCACCTTCTCTCCCCTCGGTAGTCCTGCCCACCTCCAGCGATCCTCCAGAGACAACTGCAATAAACAATGAGGATCTTGTAGAGGAGGTGAAGAAGAAGAAGGAGCCATGTAAGTGCTGCAGCATCATGTGACCTGTACAAGACTGTAAACTCACAGTAACAAACTCCGCCTACTGACCAACACATCACATCTAACAGTATGACGTCACCTGTTTCCTCATGGCTGTCAACTTTATTAAACCTTTTTGTCTTTTGTCCTGTTTATTCGGACTCACTTCCTGTTTCCAGGTGTGACACCTTAGCCTGTCTGATTACTGCAATAGTCTGAGCATTAGCATGTCAACGTAAACCTTTCCAGGTGTGTTTACCTGTACATTTCCAATTCATTTCTTTTGTTTTCTGAAAGAGAAAAATAAAAATTAGAAAACAGACAACATGAAGCTGGCATTGTGTTTGTTTCGGGGACTTGAAACACCTGGACTGTTGGTCAGTAGGTGGACTGAGAGGTTGGTGATTTTTGCATGTTCTCTAGAAAACAGCTGGTCTTCTCAGTGAGTCTGTGCAGGTGACCAGATGTTTACAGGTGCAGCATTCAGAAAACTGTAGTGAAACATGTGAACAGACCCTCCTCCAGCTGTTGACCAGGTAACGGGATCAGACTGCTGTCCTGACACCAGCACCTGGTTCTGAAAAAACAAGATCAGACTATCAATGTGAGAAATGTTCATAACGTCTGGTCACTGGTAAGAAACAAGTCCCACCCCCTTTTTTGTCTTTATGTTTTTACACATTTCTGCATTTTGACTCATTTCAGTTGTTTGGGATCATAAATAAAAAGTATTATCCTGCTGTGGGAAACAGCAGCTTTATTGCAACTTGAATTTCTAAAATAATTTTAATTTGACATTTTCTCCTGGTGATGTTGAAACAAATCCATCACTGATAAAACTCACACCTGGAAACTGCTGAAGACTAACAGCATGAAGCATCTAACCCTCAGCCAACGTTCCAAAAAACCAACAGCATGTGAATCAGACTAAAAATAAATCCAGTGAAGAAGAGAGGAGCAGCGATGGAAGTTTTTCTTTCTAATGTTTCTGATTAAAAAACCCTAAACTCAGAGAGTTGAGGAGAATCAACAGATGAAGGAAACATCTGGATCTGGGGTCTTTCTTCAGGGAAGTCCTTCAGAGCATGTGTCATAATAATCAGCTGGTTTGGTTCCAACGTGTAGGATAAATGTTCTAACCCTGAAGCTTTGAGCAGGTTCATAAAGTAAAACTAATCTGATAAACAAATGAAACAAAGAAATAAATTCAGTCCTGAAGGAACCGGTGGCAGATACTTTTAAACAAACTCTATAGGTGAGTCAGCCTCACCTGTGAGAAACACAGGAGCATCACAGATACAACTTGTGTGACCTGAAGGTTCAGATAACCACACAAATGGTTTTTGTTTGGTATGAAACACTTTTATTTTGAAAAACTTATAATGGGTGTATAACCTACTTGAAGGGGATCTCATGTTTGCATCCAGTTTAAATGTGAGACTTCCTGTTGCCATGGAAATGCATATATAGCATCCAATCACGAGTTTATGGTCACATGATGCAGCTGGACAACTTGTCAGTTTTAAAATGTTTAATTTCCTTTATCTGCAGACACAATCTGGCCTGCTGTTTCCATGGTAACCACACAGCAGACATCACCTGAGTGAAGGCACCTGACATCCTCCTCATCCTCATGGTGAAAGTCAACTGTATCATGTTCACTTTGCTTTAATAAAGCTCAAGCAGCTTCGTAACTTCCAGTCAAGTGTGTGTGAGTTTACTCACCTGTACAGTGTCACCAGCAACAGGTGTGAATCAGATTCTTAGAATCAAAACAGGTTTCTTTATATTTATATAACATTCTACTCTATATGTTCTGTTTTTGGTGTTAATGACGTAACAAACATTCACCTGTTTACACACGCAGATCAAAGGAAGGAGGAGGGGCTTGACCAAGGTCACATCAGCATGTATCTTAGTGCTGGTTGTTTATTGTTAACCTACAGCTGATGAAGCAGATCAACATGTTTTCATGCTCATTGTTTGGTTCCACCTGCTGATTGAGGCCGGATCACACTGTGTGGGTGGGCGGAGCCTCCGTTGGGCCAGTAAAGAGTGACCTTTGTCACTTCAGTCAGCTCTTCTTCAGACTTGTAGAGGGGCTGTTGGCAAACTGATCTAAGGTAAGAAAACCAGCTTCCAGTTAAACTTTCCTTTTTTCTAACACAATCAACCAGTCAGATCAGTAACTGGGTCAGAGAGAAACCGGGTCAGAGTCACAAGTCTTCTGGTCTCTGTGAGTCTTTTCAAGCTGTCACAGTGTAAGTAGTGAATGTTTGAGCTCAGGTTTCCTGCTGCTGTCATTCCTGCAGGCCACATGCTTTAAAAACACACACAGGAAGTGAGAAGGACTCGTTCAGTTCCAGGTGAGCCCACCTGTTGTTTCCAGCATGACTTGTCTGCTCTCTCAGTCCACTAGTCTGGTGGTAAACAGGGTTATCAGCCAGTGGCAGCTGCCCATCTGCAGGAGTGGTAGCTTATCAGGCGGACTCAGACTGAGCTGCAGGTCTGATGCTAACGCTTCATGACTGAACTGGATCTTCTTCATGTGTTTGGGATTTAGTTTTCTTTACTCACAGCAGAATGAAACATCACAAACATTCAGAATTAAAAACTGCTCAGCTGCATCAATCAGACACAACAAACATTTTTCTTTTGAAGGAAACGTTTTAACCTTCTGACGGAAACCAGAGATGAAGATTCTGAATCGTTGAGCTTCATGATTTGCTGCAACGTGTTATGATGACGATCTGAACGGGAGCTCAACAGAACTCTGCTGTGAAGATGTAGATTGTTCAGATTAAGAGTGGATTCCTTATTTTCACACTGATGCAAATCTACTTTCTGAAACAACTTTCTTACTTCCTGCTTTTTTGAAAATGTTCTTCAGAACCAAGTTCCTGCTGTCTGGTTCCATGCTGGTCTGATTTGTCATCCTTGGACACAAGCTTGCTCTGAGTCCAGGTCAAACGTCCTGTTCCTGGATTGTTCTAAGAATATACATGTTTAAATTCTAACAATAGAAGGGCAGCACGTGCTTGTGATGTTCTGTATTTGGAAATGCAAACCAGAACCAGCAAAGAACCACAGGCAAGCCTCATGGAGCCAGAAGATAGTGAGGCACCTCCAACATGCACATGCTGTTCTTGTCAGACTGACATCACTTCCTGTTAACTTCTCTGATGTCATGATTTTAAACCTGTGAAGACTGGAGACCCGGTTTAGCACCGGTCTGTTTTTAAGGTTCCTCTGTATCGAGTCATCTGGGTCACCTTACAGACTGTGAAAAGAGCATAAACTGAGCAGCATGAGGTCGTATGAGGTGTTCAGCTGTTGTCAGCTTTTCTGTTCTGAACTTTGATTTATATGAGCTTGGATTTGAACCTTCAACCCTCTTCAGACTTATTTTATGATCAGAAATCCTTCATCTGATTTATAAAAAGGTGACTTGATATACCTTTTATAAATCATTGATGTATCTGTAGAGATCCAATGATAGTTGAATTATCAAGTCACATGACCCCAGGTCAACATGTAATCACTGATTATTTTAGTAGACACATTTTCTAATTTGACACTATAAATATATAAATATCCAGTTGGGCTGAACTCCCTGTGAATCATACTGAAACTTCCTATGAAACAATCATTCACTCCAACTTAACTAACAGCACATCTATTCCAGCTCAGGGTCCGACCTTTGGAGTCTGACCGTTGTCATGTGCTCAAACAGAACATTCCAGTATGTTCTGCTCAGATTGAATCGTGTCTCAGACTGACAGTAAAACAGTCTGCATTTCTATGAGAGACGGGGTAGACGACCTAACCCTAACCCTCTAGGGGTGAGGGGATTATTCTGCCTCGTTGCTCACTCGGCAATGTTTCCATCAACAAACGTAAAGGTTCTGCCATGCTGAAGAACTCCTGGTTCAGGCTGGTCCATCAGAGTGGGGAACCTGCTAGAGGTCCTCTGTGGTGGATGAATCCTTTACCAAGAGTCAGAGTGAGTTGGAAAACCAATATCTCATACAGATGTTGATACATCTCAGACCTCTGGCCTTCATCAGACTCTCAGACCTCTGGCCTTCATCAGACCTCTGGCCTTCATCAGACTCTCAGACCTCTGGCCTTCATCAGACCTCTGGCCTTCATCAGACTCTCAGACCTCTGGCCTTCATCAGACCTCTGGCCTTCATCAGACCCCTGACCTTCATCAGACTCTCAGACCTCTGGCCTTCATCAGACCTCTGGCCTTCATCAGACTCTCAGACCTCTGGCCTTCATCAGACTCTCAGACCTCTCGCCTTCATCAGACCTCTGGCCTTCATCAGACTCTCAGACCTCTGGCCTTCATCAGACCTCTGGCCTTCATCAGACTCTCAGACCTCTGGCCTTCATCAGACTCAGACCTCTGGCCTTCATCAGACTCTCAGACCTCTGGCCTTCATCAGACTCACACCCCTGGCCTTCATCAGACCCCTGGCCTTCATCAGACCCTCAGACCTCTGGCCTTCATCAGACTCTCAGACCTCTGGCCTTCATCAGACTCTCAGACCTCTCGCCTTCATCAGACTCAGACCTCTGGCCTTCTTCAGACTCTCAGACCTCTGGCATTCACCAGACTCTCAGACCTCTGGCCTTCATCAGACCTCTCGCCTTCATCAGACTCTCAGACCTCTCGCCTTCACCAGACCTCTGGCCTTCATCAGACTATCAGACCTCTGGCCTTCATCAGACCTCTAGCCTTCATCAGACTCTCAGACCTCTAGCCTTCATCACACCTCTGGCCTTCATCAGACCTCTGGCCCTCATCAGACTCTCAGACCTCTGGCCTTCATCAGACTCAGACCTCTGGCCTTCTTCAGACTCTCAGACCTCTGGCCTTCATCAGACTCTCAGACCTCTGGCCTTCATCAGACTCCTCAGACCTCTCGCCTTCATCAGACCCCTGGCCTTCATCAGACTCTCAGACCTCTGGCCTTCATCAGACCTCTGGCCTTCATCAGACTTTCAGACCTCTGGCCTTCATCAGACTCAGACCTATGGCATTCTTCAGACTCTCGGACCTCTCGCCTTCATCAGACTCTCCGACCTCTCGCCTTCATCAGACTCAGACCTCTGGCCTTCATCAGACTCTCAGACCTCTGGCCTTCATCAGACTCAGACCTCTGGCCTTCATCAGACCCCTGGCCTTCATCAGACTCTCAGACCTCTGGCCTTCATCAGACCTCTGGCCTTCATCAGACTCTCAGACCTCTGGCCTTCATCAGACTCAGACCTCTGGCCTTCATCAGACCCCCGGCCTTCATCAGACCTCTGGCCTTCATCAGACTCTCAGACCTCTGGCCTTCATCAGACTCTCAGACCTCTGGCCTTCATCAGACTCTCAGACCTCTGGCCTTCATCAGACTCAGACCTCTGGCCTTCATCAGACCTCTGGCCTTCATCAGACTCTCAGACCTCTGGCCTTCATCAGACTCTCAGACCTCTGGCCTTCATCAGACTCTCAGACCTCTGGCCTTCATCAGACTCTCAGACCTCTGGCCTTCATCAGACCTCTGGCCTTCATCAGACTCTCAGACCTCTGGCCTTCATCAGACTCAGACCTCTGGCCTTCATCAGACCTCTGGCCTTCATCAGACTCTCAGACCTCTGGCCTTCATCAGACTCTCAGACCTCATCAGATCTCAGACCTCTGGCCTTCATCAGACTCTCAGACCTCTGGCCTTCATCAGACCTCTGGCCTTCATCAGACTCTCAGACCTCTGGCCTTCATCAGACCTCTGGCCTTCATCAGACTCTCAGACCTCTGGCCTTCATCAGACTCAGACCTCTGGCCTTCATCAGACTCTCAGACCTCTGGCCTTCATCAGACCTCTGGCCTTCATCAGACTCTCAGACCTCTGGCCTTCATCAGACCTCTGGCCCTCATCAGACTCTCAGACCTCTGGCCTTCATCAGACTCAGACCTCTGGCCTTCATCAGACTCTCAGACCTCTGGCCTTCATCAGACTCTCAGACCTCTGGCCTTCATCAGACCTCTGGCCTTCATCAGACTCTCAGACCTCTTGCCTGCATCAGACCTCTGGCCTTCATCAGACTCTCAGCCCTCTTGCCTTCATCAGACCTCTGGCCTTCATCAGACTCTCAGACTTCTGGCCTTCATCAGACTATCAGACCTCTGGCCTTCATCAGACCTCTGGCCTTCATCAGATTCTCAGACCTCTCGCCTTCATCACACCTCTGGCCTTCATCAGACTCTCAGACCTCTGGCCTTCATCAGACCTCTGGCCTTCATCAGACTCTCAGACCTCTGACCTTCATCAGACTCTCAGACCTCTGGCCTTCATCAGACTCTCGGACCTCTCGCCTTCATCAGGCTCAGACCTCTGGCCTTCATCAGACTCTCAGACCTCTGGCCTTCATCAGACTCTCAGACCTCTGGCCTTCATCAGACTCTCAGACCTCTGGCCCTTCATCAGACCTCTGGCCTTCATCAGACTCTCAGACCTCTGGCCTTCATCAGACCTCTGGCCTTCATCAGACTTTCAGCCCTCTGGCCTTCATCAGACTCAGACCTCTGGCCTTCATCAGACCTCTAGCCTTCATCAGACTCAGACCTCTGGCCTTCATCAGACTCTCAGACCTCTGGCCTTCATCAGACCTCTGGCCTTCATCAGACTTTCAGACCTCTGGCCTTCATCAGACTCAGACCTCTGGCCTTCTTCAGACTCTCGGACCTCTGGCCTTCTTCAGACTCTCGGACCTCTCGCCTTCATCAGGCTCAGACCTCTGGCCTTCATCAGACTCTCAGACCTCTGGCCTTCATCAGACTCAGACCTCTGGCCTTCATCAGACCTCTGGCCTTCATCAGACTCTCAGACCTCTGGCCTTCATCAGACCTCTGGCCTTCATCAGACTCTCAGACCTCTGCCCTTCAGCAGACTCTCAGACCTCTGGCCTTCATCAGACTCAGACCTCTGGCCTTCATCAGACTCTCAGACCTCTGGCCTTCATCAGACTCTCAGACCTCTGGCCTTCATCAGACCTCTGGCCTTCATCAGACTATCAGACCTCTGGCCTTCATCAGACCTCTGGCCTTCATCAGACTCTCAGACCTCTCGCCTTCATCAGACCTCTGGCCTTCATCAGACTCTCAGACCTCTGGCCTTCATCAGACTATCAGACCTCTGGCCTTCATCAGACCTCTGGCCTTCATCAGACTCTCAGACCTCTCGCCTTCATCAGACCTCTGGCCTTCATCAGACTCTCAGACCTCTGGCCTTCATCAGACTCAGACCTCTGGCCTTCATCAGACCTCTGGCCTTCATCAGACTCTCAGACCTCTGGCCTTCATCAGACTCCGACCTCTGGCCTTCATCAGACTCTCAGACCTCTGGCCTTCATCAGACCTCTGGCCTTCATCAGACTCTCAGACCTCTGGCCTTCATCAGACTCTCAGACCTCTCGCCTTCATCAGACCTCTGGCCTTCATCAGACCTCTGGCCTTCATCAGACTCTCAGACCTCTGGCCTTCATCAGACCTCTGGCCTTCATCCGACTCTCAGACCTCTGGCCTTCATCAGACCTCTGGCCTTCATCAGACTCTCAGACCTCTGGCCTTCATCAGACTCTCAGACCTCTGGCCTTCATCAGACTCTCAGACCTCTCGCCTTCATCAGACCTCTGGCCTTCATCAGACCTCTGGCCTTCATCAGACTCTCAGACCTCTGGCCTTCATCAGACTATCAGACCTCTGGCCTTCATCAGACCTCTGGCCTTCATCAGACTCTCAGACCTCTCGCCTTCATCAGACCTCTGGCCTTCATCAGACTCTCAGACCTCCGGCCCTCATCAGACTCAGACCTCTGGCCTTCATCAGACTCTCAGACCTCTGGCCTTCATCAGACTATCAGACCTCTGGCCTTCATCAGACCTCTCGCCTTCATCAGACCCTCAGACCTCTAGCCTTCATCAGACCTCTGGCCTTCATCAGACTCTCAGACCCCTGGCCTTCATCAGACCTCTGGCCTTCATCAGACTCTCAGACCTCTGGCCTTCATCAGACTCTCAGACCTCTGGCCTTCATCAGACCTCTGGCCTTCATCAGACTCTCAGACCTCTCGCCTTCATCAGACCTCTGGCCTTCATCAGACGCTCAGACCTCTGGCCTTCATCAGCCTCTCAGACCTCTCGCCTTCATCAGACCTCTGGCCTTCATCAGACTCCCAGACCTCTGGCCTTCACCAGACTATCAGACCTCTGGCCTTCATCAGACCTCTGGCCTTCATCAGATTCTCAGACCTCTTGCCTTCATCAGACCTCTGGCCTTCATCAGACTCTCAGACCTCTGGCCTTCATCAGACTCTCAGACCTCTCGCCTTCATCAGACCTCTGGCCTTCATCAGACTCAGACCTCTGGCCTTCATCAGACTCTCAGACCTCTGGCCTTCATCAGACTCTCAGACCTCTGACCTTCATCAGACTCTCAGACCTCTGGCCTTCATCAGACCTCTAGCCTTCATCAGACTCAGACCTCTGGCCTTCATCAGACTCTCAGACCTCTGGCCTTCATCAGACCTCTGGCCTTCATCGGCCTCTCATGGCCTTCATCAGACTCAGACCTCTGGCCTTCATCAGACTCTCAGACCTCTGGCCTTCATCAGACTCTCAGACCTCTGGCCTTCATCAGACTATCAGACCTCTGGCCTTCATCAGACCTCTGGCCTTCATCAGACTCTCAGACCTCTCGCCTTCATCAGACCTCTGGCCTTCATCAGACTCTCAGACCTCTGGCCTTCATCAGACTCTCAGACCTCTCGCCTTCATCAGACCTCTGGCCTTCATCAGACCTCTGGCCTTCATCAGACTCTCAGACCTCTCGCCTTCATCAGACCTCTGGCCTTCATCAGACTCTCAGACCTCTGGCCTTCATCAGACTCTCAGACCTCTGGCCTTCATCAGACCTCTGGCCTTCATCAGACTCTCAGACCTCTGGCCTTCATCAGACCTCTGGCCTTCATCAGACTCTCAGACCTCTGGCCTTCATCAGACTCAGACCTCTGGCCTTCATCAGACTCTCAGACCTCTGGCCTTCATCAGACTCTCAGACCTCTGGCCTTCATCAGACTCAGATTTCTGGCCTTCTTCAGACTCTCAGACCTCTGGCATTCATCAGACTCTCAGACCTCTGGCCTTCATCAGACTCAGACCTCTGGCCTTCTTCAGACTCTCAGACCTCTGGCATTCATCAGACTCTCAGACCTCTGGCCTTCATCAGACTCAGACCTCTGGCCTTCATCAGACTCTAAGACCTCTGGCCTTCATCAGACTCTCAGACCTCTGGCCTTCATCAGACTCCTGGTTGTCAGGCCAGAATCTTGTAGAGAGAACCAGCAATCTGTGACCTCCAGTCTAGACTAAACTAGAAAAGCACTCAGAGAGCGCAGACCTCCCTATGAAAACATTACCTCCTTGGCGCAAGTAACTTGAAGTAACTTGAAGTAACTTGAAGTAACCTGAAGTAACTTGAAGTAACTTGAAGTATTTTGAAGTAACCTGAAGTAACTTGAAGTAACCTGAAGTATCTTGAAGTAACCTAAAGTAACCTGAAGTAACTTGAAGTAACTTGAAGTATTTTGAAATAACCTGAAGTTACTTGAAGTAACTTGAAGTAACCTGAAGTAACTTTAAGTAACCTGAAGTAACTTGAAGTAACCTGAAGTAACCTGAAGTATCTTGAAGTAACCTGAAGTAACCTGAAGTATCTTGAAGTAACCTGAAGTAACTTGAAGTATTTTGAAGTAATCTTTAGTAACTTGAAGTAACCTGAAGTAACTTGAAGTATCTTGAAGTAACTTGAAGTAACCTGAAGTATCTTGAAGTAACCTGAAGTATCTTGAAGTAACCTGAAGTAACCTGAAGTATCTTGAAGTAACCTGCAGTAACCTGAAGTAACTTGAAGTAACTTGAAGTATTTTGAAATAACCTGAAGTTACTTGAAGTAACCTGAAGTAACCTGAAGTAACTTGAAGTATTTTGAAGTAACCTGAAGTAACCTGAAGTAACCTGAAGTATCTTGAAGTAACCTGAAGTAACTTGAAGTATCTTGAAGTAACCTGAAGTAACTTGAAGTAACTTGAAGTATTTTGAAGTATTTTGAAGTATTTTGAAGTAATCTTTAGTAACTTGAAGTAACCTGAAGTAACTTGAAGTATCTTGAAGTAACCTGAAGTAACTTGAAGTAACTTGAAGTAACTTGAAGTATTTTGAAGTAATCTGAAGTAACTTGAAGTAACCTGAAGTAATCTGAAGTAACTTGAAGTAACTTGAAGTATTTTGAAGTAACCTGAAGTAACCTGAAGTAACTTGAAGTATCTTGAAGTAACTTGAAGTATTTTGAAGTAACCTGAAGTATCTTTAAGTAACTTGAAGTATTTTGAAGTAACCTGAAGTATCTTGAAGTAACAATATCATATAAAGAGGGAACAAAGACTGAAGGGTGGTGAGTAGAAGGAACTTACTTTGCTCTAGTTGAAGTGACCTTCTCCTGAAGACATGCAGGAAGTTCTGACAGGCCATGAGAGAGGACTCCATACAGGAGGAGGATGTCCACAGACTCTTTAAGAGACAGAGCATCTGGGGACTCTGTCTCCCCACCCACGTTGAGTCACTTTGCTGATCAGCTGTCTCTATTGTTCACAGACACCTTCAACGCTTCACTGGAGACATGCTACGTCTGACTGCTGACACATTCTTGCAATAATTGAGCATGATTGCACAAATGCTTTGGACTATTGCTGGTTCTTATGTTTGCTATTCATATTTGCTTTATTCTCACCTTCATCCAAGACAAATTCCTTGTATTGTTCAAATAATAAACTGATTCTGATTCATGTGCTGCAGCATTCTGGACGAACTGCAGCCCTAAAATCCAGGTCTCGCTAACACCAACAAACATAGAGGTGTAATAATCAAATTGGTTGAAATAAAAGCAGGAATCAATTTTTCATTGTATGTAAAAAAAAAAAAAAAATTGATACACTTGATGTATCTGCGTCGGAATTAAACTGGACTCCAAACAGTCCGCCTCCTTATATTGTTTCCTTCTCTTTGATTTCTTGCTTGTATGTTCTCTCAATGTAAGTCGCTTTGGATAAAAGCGTCTGATATATGACAGTAGTAGTAGTAGTAAAAGTTAAAACAGGTACAACCTTAGACTAAAACTTCAGATTAAAGAATAATCTCTTCACTGCTGAACTGATCAGGTTCTCAAAGTTAAAACTCAAGTCAAATATTGTGTGAGTAGCAGTCTCATCCTTTTTACAGTTAGTGTGGCAACAGTGTCCTCCTTATAGTTTTTACTGTACTAATGGTACCCTCCTCCTTGTTGTTTCAGAGACTCCTAGCAGGTGATCGTCAGGTTGCCTTTTCCCCAGTTTTCAGATTTTTGCTGGTTCTACAGTACCACCTGTAGACATGGGCAGCACCCCAAGAAAGTGGGTGATGAAGTCTTTGTCCCCACTACTTCAGCCCACAGACCTGCGCTCCATCACTGGACCTGCTCCAGAACACAAACTTGATTCTGGCTCCTTAGTGGAGACTTCCCAGCAGAGCAACCAGATCCAGAAGGTACTGGTCTCGTCCCATCAGGTTACCATGTTATATGATGGGAACTCCAGCAGTGAAGAGTGGCAGCCCAGCAGTCCCAGCAGCACCTCCAGCTCTCACTGTGGCTTCTACTCCTTTGTGGATGATCCCACTAGTCTGGAAGCAGAGCAGAACAAAGCCTGGATGGTGTCACCACAGCGGCAGGCTCAACTGGCCATCTTGAAGAATGAAAAGGGTTTTAAACTACAGACTTACAGTGGCAGCGGGAAGATAGGGAGTCTGTTTTCAGAGAGTAATGGTGACTTACAGTACAAAATGAACCCAAACAATGGCATCAGATGGGTGGAGGAAGATGAAAAGCAATTTCGCAAGGAGATCATCCGCAGCCAAGCTCCAAAGAGAAACCAGATAGAGCCACATACACCAGTGGAGGATCTGGATCCAATTCTATTGACAAACAAACTGATGGAAGATTTCAGTTTGACTTATGATTCTGTTAGACCCAAACCAGAACCTCCTTGCTTTGCTGAACTTGGGAACATTGATAAGGAGCAGATTGACTTCAGTGCAGCCAGACAGAAGTTTTTGAAGATGGAGCAAGACCGGTTGGCAGATATCCTTAGCCCTGGTAGGTCCTCCAGAAAACACCTAAACTCAACTTTTCGACAAGATACTGACATGTACATATCAAGAAAGGTGAAGATTGATGGTGCTACAGATGTGAGTGATGACACAAGTCTGTTTAAAGCAGCAGAAACACATCCAACACATTCTCAGTGGAAAGAATCAGTGTCTGAAACCGAGGCTAATCTATGCAGACAGAATATGTTTGATGACCTGGACACTGGACTTGAAGAGCACTCTGTGAATGTGGCTGACAAATACACCAGTGATCATCATCTGTTAGGTGACTCTCAGAAAGAAAACCTGACAACACTCTATGAAACCCCCATTGAAAGAGAGATCCGGTTGGTTCAGGAACGAGAGGAAGCTCTGCGACAATCTCGAGGGCTGACGTACAGCAATGCTTCAAGAGAAATGGTCAAAATCAGAACCAAACATTCCCAACTACCTCTGACACCTGTCAGAGTCCAAACTTCCCCCCCAGTGGGTTTCTTCTTGCATGATAAGATTCAAAAAGAGAACCAGAAGAAGGAGAAACCTCGACAGTGGGGAGGGATGATAGAACAAGATCACCAAGATCCTCAGCTAAAACCAAAAAACATAAAGATAGACACTGACGAGAACAGGAGCATGGTAGAAAGACCAGAGTCCGAGTCTGATGCAGATGAAGTTTTCCTATCTCCATGCTGTCCTCACCAACACCCTAAACAAGTGTCATTCTACCCAACAGTTCCAGTGACCTCATCCTTTACTATGAGTGACGATAAGTTTGAAGACATACAACATTTCCAAAGCTATCAAACAGCTTCGTCTTTCTCCTCTTCTGCTCCCCCAACACCAATGACTCTTCCTGAAGTACCTCCCCAGTCTTGGAGGGAGACGCTGGAATTCACTGGGCTGCAGTCCAGAGGACAAGGTGATCCAGATTTTATTGAGAAGGAGATCAAAGAGGCTCTGAGGCGGGAAAGGGAGCTGAGGGAGTTCAGAGAATCTATAAAAGAAACTAGTCAACTGCTTCTCTCACCACCTCCTCTGGTAGAACAGGCATCCAAGATGGCTGTCAAGCAGTTCTACCCTCCAGCAGGTATTCCACTCTTTCTGACTGTACCAAGTTGATCTGTCTTTTAAAATTTAATTGTTGGGTTTTAAAAGTTTAAATTTCTGTTACTTCAGTCAGAACAACTGTTTGCACATCTGTGTTTGGGAAAGTTTTAATGAACTTTGGTTTGTTTAGAATCAGATTCTAGCTGCATATAGACAGCTTCACACCTGAACCAGGTGACTGAATCAGCTGTGGAACAGTTAGCCAGGCAGAGTGGTGTTTGTGTGTGTGTGTGTGTGTGTGCATGTGAGGATTGTTATCAGTGTTGTTCTGTTGTAACGTCCCTAGTGAACGTTACTAATTGTTATACTGAAGAACACAGAACTCTTTTTTTTTTTTGCATTTTAATTTGATGTTGATGTTGGAGTTGGTATTTTTCAGGTGTGTGACGACCAACTGGACACAAATAGCTCTGAGGATCAAACTGATGATGTCATCTGAAAAGTGACTTTTTCTTCTGTGTGTCTCAGAGAAAGCAATCAGTGTGTCCTCTTCCCCTTTTCGTTTCGGTGTCCGTGCACCCTCCATCACCTTTGTCACTGCTAAGCCCTGGACCTCCTCATCTCCTTCTGCTGCCTCATCTCTGGTCCAGCCAGTTTCTCTTGTTCCTCGAGGTCTGACAGAGACTCTGCTGCAGGATTTTGAGGAACGTCAAGCCAAACTGAGGATGGAAGAGAACTCTGTGAGTATTTGCTTCTGCTCTAATTTTGGAACTTCATCTCTTACTACTTCCTGTATGTGGACGAGTGTAACAAGCAGAACTTCCTATTTGATCAACTTGTCTCAACAAGATCTCCCTGTTTTTCAGTATGCAGGAATCCAGTTGGTTGATGATGTCAACAATGAGGTAAATACTGCAGACCATTACCAAACCATGAAAAAAACAAAATACCAAAAGAACAAAACTGTGAACAAATATGAGGAAGATCAAAGGCTAATGAAATAAATTAGAACATCTTAGAAGGCAAAGCTACTTAAAAATCAACAAACAGACAACAAATAACACAAAAGCTGAGTTACAGGGAAAATCCTGGAAAAACAATCAATGAAAAACAAACAAAAACATTTTGTTATTCCGTAACAGTAACACATTGGTTCTGTTGGACCTACTGATGAAGTCCTGGTCCGTTGTTAAAATTTTCCTTCTTGTAATTAGAATTGTTTTATTTGTACAATACAAGGAGTTTGTCGTGGGTGAAGCTGCAAAGAATAAATCAAAGTAAGAATAACCAACAATATTTACATCTAAGTATAAGTATTTGTGACGGAAGTCTTCTTCCAGAGGAGAGGGACTGAATTTATATCTGAGATGAGAAAAATCAGCAATAATCTTTCCTGCAGGCTTCAGAGTCCTGGATGTGTACGGGTCCTGGATGTGTACGGGTCCTGGATGTGTACGGGTCCTGGATGTGTACGGGTCCTGGATGTGTACGGGTCCTGGATGTGTACGGGTCCTGGAGTTGTACGGGTCCTGGATGTGTACGGGTCCTGGATGTGTACGGGTCCTGGATGTGTACGGGTCCTGGAGTTGTACGGGACCTGTACACATCCAGGACCTGTACACCTCCTGTGTATGTACAGTGGTCTGGCGCAGAGTTGTTGTGAAACCCTTCAATATAAAGCAGTCCAAACTCTGAGTAGATGAGTCACAGCTGTATCTGCTGCCACCTGGATACTTGCAGTGAGACACAGTAGGAAGAAAACACCAGAGAGGGAGGGGGAGAGAGCTGAGAGAAAACTAGAAAGTTGGAAATATCAAAATAAATAAAATTAAAAACCACAGACCCGCCCCAGACTCCTGACAACCTGACAGTTTTCAGATAATCTGGTTTTCATTTGTTAAGTCACTCAACGTTGGTAGTAGTTCCACTCATTACCTCTTCTGTTGTCTTTGACAGGTCGTGGAGTCGACTCGAGTAGTTCGACATAAGAGCCAGCGAGCTTTGCGCTGGGAAGCTGGATTGTTTGCTAATCAGGAGAACCAATAAGACATGCCCAAATATGAACTAGGACCAGATCTGGATCCAGACCCGGGGGGAAGCTATTAGAGATGTTGTTCCTGAGAAGAGTTCATTCAGCAGCAATTAAATTTAGTTTCTTTAATGTCTTCAGTTTCTTCATACTGTAGAAATTCATACCAAAAGTCACCTCAAAGCACTAAACAGATACCAGTCCAGATCACATCACTGGGTCCAGATTCAAAGTTACACAAATACAATTACAACAATTTAACTGTGATATTATCAGATTGACCAGGAGAACCTCCACCAGTCTGAGACTGTTGGAGGTTCTTCTTGTCCATCCCTTTAGTTATGCTGCTATAGTCAGAGTCTCAGATTATAGCAGCATAACTAAAGGGATGGACCAGGAGAACCTCCAGCAGTCTGAGACTATAGCAGCATAACTAAAGGGATGGATCAAGAGAACCTCCAGCAGTCTGAGACTATAGCAGCATAACTAAAGGGATGGATCAGGAGAACCTCCAGCAGTCTGAGACTATAGCAGCATAACTAAAGGGATGGACCAGGAGAACCTCCAGCAGTCTGAGACTATAGCAGCATAACTAAAGGGATGGATCAGGAGAACCTCCAGCAGTGTGAGACTATAGCAGCATAACTAAAGGGATGGATCAGGAGAACCTAAAGTAACAGAGTTTCTGTCTGATGGATTAAAAGTGGAAATCTGGAACAATAACATCTTTAATATCAGATGGATCCTGGTTGTTTAGATCTTTATATGTGAGAAGTAACATTTTAAAGTTTATTATGGATTTCACAGGGAGCCAATGAAGTGACTCTAAAACAGGAGAAATATGGTCTCTCCTTCTAACTCTCATCAGAACTCTGGCAGCAGCATTTTGGATCATCTGGAGGTCTTTAACACTATTAGAACATCCTGATAATAATTGCAATAATCAAGTCTAGAAGTAATAAATGCATGAACTAAAGTTTCTGCATCACTCTGATTCAGAATGCTCCTAATTTTATCAACATTACGCAGGTGGAAGTAGGTCGTAGACGAACAAGTATGAGACATTTACTTTATGCATATAGTACAAGATTACGATCAGTATTGTAATTATGTACAAGTATATGCAGATGAATCAAAGAACCAATCATATCGGTGTAGAATTTGTGGTTCTTGAGTTTAAAGAGTAAATAAAAGGATCAATGATGGGTTGTCAGTATACACTGGAGACATGCTTGTTAGCTGTTAGTGGTTCAGTAGGTAGAAGATATCAGGGGTCTCATTTATAAAACTTTGCGTAGAATCTTTACTAAAATCGTACTTAAGCTCAGCAAAAAAAAATCTACTTACACCAAGTAAGTTTGGGACCTATAAACATGGCGTACGCACAGCTGCACACAATCTCCGCTTTATAAATCATACTCTACCTAGAAATGTGCTCAGGTGTTTCTGGACCACATCCCGCCCTCAACACGCCCACTTTCTGCTGTAAATGGTCAATGCAAAGTGCCTTGTGGATGTTATGCATATTAATAAGCCGGCTCGTCAACCAATAATGATGGCGACCGCAGATCAAGGAAGATCAAGAAAACGCAACTTCACCGAAGCAGAAATTGAGGTTCTTGTGGGTGGAAAAACGACAGGAAGTGCTTTTGGAGGTCCCAGTAGTGGCATAACAAATAAGATCAAATCCACAGAGTGGCACAGCGTTGCTGAAACCGTTAATGCTGTGAGTTCTTCAAAGAGATCTGTGGTGGGTATAAAAAAAATGGTCTGATCTAAAGATGGAGGCAAAAAAAAAGATGGCTTGCCACCACCAGAGTGTGTCTGCCACTGGCGAACCCCCTGGTACCTCTGATCCCCCACCGCTCGCCGTTAGGATCTCAGCAGTACTCATACCTGTAAGCGTGCATGGCATCGTGCCGGAGAAGGAGGGAGACACTGACCATGTAGAGGAGACTAAGTCTTTTATTAATATAGATCAAATGTGTCCGTCATTAAAATATAAAACAAAACCAAATCTCGTTGTGTCCCCCCCATTGACTCTGGAAGAAGCGTCCAACGAGGCATCCCGGGCGGCGACCGAGGATGTGGCTGCAGGGTCGGTCTTTACCACCTGTGCGCATCGGGCGCATGGCGCACCCGGAAGTGGCCGGGTGCTAACTGACGCTGTCCTGCAGGCACAGAGGGACATGATTAGTGCGGTGGACGAAGTACGAGAAGAACTGCACAAAATAATTTCAGGCACACTTAAAGAATTAGTAAAAAAATAAAAAATCATGCCTTCTGTGTTGGTCCTATAAAGGACGCATGATATTCTGTCTCAATCTGGCCCACTGCTGATATTCCGCATATCGGGGTGGGGCCTCTGTGTGTGTGTGTGGGGGGGTTGTTTGTTGTTCTGTGTGAGCACGAAGTGGTACAATCGATAATGCTGCTGGAATTAATCATTTTATCCTTCTCAGCAGCAGCACTGCAGGTGCTCTCCATGTCCAAAATGTGCGCAAGCAGGTTCTTAGTCAACTTAAAGTTACACACATTTTTCTGCTATGTTTTTTTATAAACCCCAAAGTTTGCGTGGAAAGTTGCTTACGCAGTTTTCCGACCCTGTTTTGTGCGTAAGCAAACTTTATAAATGAGACCCCTGACCATTACAGTCAGTCATCTGTTCAGATCCAAACTCATCATTGGCCAGTTTACAGCATAGCCATTCAGAAAGCAGACCAGACATCCTACTAGAGATTCAGTAAACACTTTACAGATTAATGATGATGGAACTTACAGAAAGTTTTTTATGGATTCCAGTTCACTCTGGAGGGGATGAAATGGTGGATATGGAGGCAAAGGGAACCACAAGAAATATATCAGCTGGAAATTACTTTCAGTCAATCGGAGACAAAGAGCCTCATAAGGCAAGAAATGAGGGAAAGATGCCAAAAAAATGGAAGGAAGAAAGGAGAAGAAGATGGATGTATAAAATTCAAAGGAGAGTGGGAGAAAGGGTGGGCGTGGGGGGGAGGAGATCATATCCAGAATAAGATTTGGTCATGGTTTGAACAAGACATTATTCATAATGGGGAAACATAATACAGGTAAATGTGATATTAAGAACATGTTACACTGTCAGAAGTATCAGGTCGAAAGAAGAGAAATTATTAAAAACCTCAGTCAAATGAAAATGACACTGGATCTTATTGATTTAATGAGACAGGATTCAAGAAATGAAAGTTTCCAGACCATATTCCATTTTTTGAAAGTGAGTAGATTGTTTTTGAGGATTGGCAGTTTTTTTTTTTTTTTTTTTAGCGGCGTTCCAGTCTACACTCCACACCAGTTGGTGGCGGTAATGCGCTAATACGTTGTTTGCCAACCGCCAATAATAGTTACTAGAAGAAGAAGAAAAAAGACAAAGACGAAGAAGAAGAAGAACGAGGAGTAGTTTGTGGGTTCGCCGTTACATAAAAAACTTTCGTTTTTATTTATCCAGAACTAAACCTGTTTCAATCCATTGACTCATTTAAAGCTTTATTTAACACCTGTCTCAGCAAACAATTATTTTCTACGTCACTGGAGCCGTTAACAAACAGAGTCGGGTGAGTTAGCATTAGCGTTAGAGGCGGAAATTCGTGTAGATTTTGATTAAATTAATATTTAGCTGCTGAACCGGAACCCGTGAGAGATCCAGTTAGGTTCGGGTGAAGGTTAGGGTCACGGCACTTCGTTACTTTAGATTAAATTTACAGTTAAACTGAAGAACTGAGACTAATCTAAATTGATCGCGTTTTGAATGGACGAAGATTCAGACATTTGTTTAATATGTTAATATAATTATCAATAATGTTTCAGTTTAACTACTTTTAAATTGTTTTATTTAATTGCAACAAAAACAGCTACGTTAATAATAACTGACAAGTTTAAAAACGTCTTTGTTAGTCCATTTATCCTGAAGATGATTTTAATCGTTTAACATGATGATTACAGAGAGTTTCTGGATCAGAGGTCTGGGTTTCTTGGTTAAACATCAGCTCATTGTTTTAAAAACAACTTACAAACATGGTGGTTTGAATATAAACAGGATTAATGTAACTTCAAGATGCAGTGTGTCTACAGACTGAATGGATTCAAGCTTTTCAGTTTGTGTCCAGGTGAGCTCCTTCTCTTGGCCTGTCTCCTCTTCTGTGGTGAAAACATGGAGCTGGCTTACGTGTGTGAGTGGGAGAAACGTCCACAGAGCACTCACTGCCCGTCCATCCCGCTGGTCTGCTCCTGGTCCTGCAGAAACTTGGTGGCGTTCACCACTGACCTGAAGGCAGATGATGACGATAAAGGTAAAGATAAACACACACCAGCCCAAGCCCAGCCTCCAGATGGTCTCACCTGAGTTTCTGTGTTTCAGATGTTAGTCACATGATCCACATTATTGACACTGAGCATCCCTGGGATGTCTTCTCCATAAACTCAGGACATACTGAGATCATTTCCTGTCTGGAGTGGGACCAGTCAGGTGAGGTTTACACCAATGTCACTTGTGTCTTGGACTACGCAGCAGGATTAGTGTCTTATTGAGAGAAGTTCAGGACCAGTGGGGAATTTTCAGTATCATGAAGCTGGTCCACTTTTTACCTGGGTCTGTTACCATAGAAACGTCACCTGTTTCAGAGCAGGTGAGGTTTTCAGATTAGAAATTGGATACATCTGTGCACCACCTCTCAGCCAATTGGTGCTTAACAAACATTCAAATAGAAAGTAACAGGTGTGAAACAGGCTTCTTTCTAAAGACTTTCTGAGAGTATCAGGTGTTTAGTGTTTCTGTTGGTTTCCTCTGAGATCTTCCAACATTTTGGACTGACTGATTAAAGTTGCAGGTTAACCGGAACATTAATGGTATAGTATAGAATTTGGATGGCAGACAAGGAACTTATTTCAGCTGACTGGACTGAATCACTTTGATCTTGAATAAAATTAAAACCATCATGTCTTTTTAACAGGCTGCAGATTCAGCTCATTGGTTCTGTTTAAATTGGGACTTCAGCAGCTAACAGTTTGATATCATCCAGCTTTTGCAGCTTTTTTCTTCCACCTTGCTGGGTTTCCTTATCGCATCATGATTATGTTGCTTGAGCTGGAACTTTACAGAAACCCAGAGTATGTTGAACCTGCTGCTTAGTGCAGGCCACTGACTTTCCTGAAATAGTTTCCTGTTGTTTGTGCGAAGGTTCGAGGCTGCTGTCAGCTGATGGTGATGGGCAGATTAAATGTTGGTCTATGTCAGACCACCTGGTTAACAGCTGGGAGAGCGCCCTGTCCAGCTCTGTGGATGGAGATCCCATTGTTGCTTTGAGTTGGCTACACAATGGAGTCAAACTGGCACTGCATGTGGAGATGGTGAGACACCTGCACTTCATGATTGTGTGTGATCAGTAAAATGCCACACAGTAAGTAAACATGTGACCTCTTGCTTCAGTCTGGATCCACAAACTTTGGAGAGAAGTTCTCACGAGTGAAGTTCTCTCCATCTCTGACTCTGTTTGGTGGGAAACCGATGGAGGGCTGGTTGGCCGTGACAGTGAGTGGTTTGGTCACCGTGTCACTCCTGAAGCCAGGTGGCGCTCTGCTAACGGCCAGCGAGAGCCTTTGCCGGCTTAGGGGACGTGTGGCATTAGCAGACATAGCGTTCACCGGAGGAGGAAACATTGTGGTAGCTGCCACCGATGGTAGCAGCTCCTCCCCCGTCCAGTTCTACAAGGTGAGAAACAGGAGGGAGTGACTGGTCAACACAGTTACCTGCTCCACAGGTGAAATAAGTGATTTGGCTGTGTGCTCAGGTGGTGGTGAGTGTAGTGAGTGAAAAGTGTCGCATCGACACTGAACTGCTGCCGTCACTGTTCCTGCGATGTACCACTGACCCAGTGAGGAGGGACAAGTACCCGGCCGTTACCCACCTGAAGTTTTTGACCAGAGAGAACTCCGAGCAGGTGACTAGGATCACCAGTACCAGCAGTTTGATCAGTGTCTGATGAGGAGCTGCCTTCTGACAGCTCAGGTGTTTCAGGTCCTGCTGTGTGCGTCCAATCAGAGCGGCAGCATTGTGGAGTGCTGGTCTTTGAGGAAGGAAGGACTTCCTGTCAACAACATCTTCCAGCATCGATCACCAGTTGGTAAGAAGACACATTGGTTCAATTGGTCTTGAATAGCCTGGTCTCTGATGCATCTTGACTTCTGACCTTTGATTATCTGTGTGCAGTTGGGGAGAAGCAGCCAACCATCCTAAAGTGGAGGATCCTGACATCCACTAGTGATCTAGAGCGAGTGTCGGCCGTCGCTCTGCCTAAACTCCCCATTTCTATCTCCAACACAGACCTGAAGGTGGCATCAGACACTAAGTTCTGCCCCGGACTCGGTGAGCAGAATCCAGCAGAACTGTCTTCTGTTTCAGATCTGATTCTTTACAGGACTGATGTTTGTGTGACAGAAACTTTAAAGAGCAACTCACCCTCAAAACAGCTTCTTTCTGTTTATAAACTGTAATAATGCAAATGTTCTTTTTCTGGGCATCTTTTGACATTGTCATGTAAACTTGTTAAATTCCTCACTTTTTGATCTAAAAACGTCTTAGTGCTGCCCTCTTAGGGTTGAAAGGTGGCTACTGCAATTTGTGAAATTTGTGATTGGCTGAAAGCGGTTCATGCCTCTAAGACACGCCTCCTGGAGTATAAAACCATCTCTCAGACACACTCGCCCCGCCCGCCCATTGTCTCATCAAAGGGCTGCACACAGGGATTTAGAGCAACTGGCTGAAAACTACAACAAAGAATAACTAATATCAGTAAAAGAATATTGAAATCAGGGCAAAAACTTCACTGCAGTGGTTGTGATTTATAGACGTGATATTCTCATCATGCTCGGGTTACCTCTCTGCAACACGGCAGAGTCACACTGGAGCTGATATAAACACAGAGGAGAAGTGCTACATGTCAATCACAGCCCAACGCGCCACTCCTCCAGGGTCCTGAGTAACTTCTACATTTCAGCATTTTTTTTAAACAGCAGATCGAAGGAGGGAAGATAATTTAGAGGGAGGTGAGTTCCTCTTTAAAGGATGTTTAATCCTCTGATCTTTGAAGGACCCAGTAGAACAGCTGCATTATGGAATGATGACGTTGAAATATCAGTCCTGGATGGACTCTCATGTTCTGGTTCTCAGGTCTTGCTCTGGCCTTCCATGATGGTAGCATTCAGATCCTCCACCGCCTCTCCCTCCACACTATGGGGGTTTTTCACGGCTCATCATCCTCTGCTCAACGGCCTGGAGATGAGACTGCCATCAAACGCCAGAGGACCACAGGGCCCGCCCTCCATTTCAAAGCCTTGCAGTTTTCCTGGACTTCTTTGGCTCTGGCTGGAGTTGACAACCACGGCAAGGTAAGACAGCACACCTGGGTGGCTCAGAGTATCAGTTCTGTTTTGGTTTGTGTCTTGTAAAACCAGCAAGTTTCTGAAGAAATATTTGATCCCCAAATCAATAACCATCAGATCATTGTCAGCAGGAAGTCCAGCTGCTTTAAGGTTCAGGATGAGGAATGTGAAATCAGAATGTTACCATGGTAACCCGTGGTGGCTCCTCCCTCCTGTTAATCGCCTGCTTAACAAATATTTGATGATATAATCAATCATCTGTTCAGAATTCTTTTTTTCTTGGTCCATCACCTAACATCAATAACAGCTGCTCCCTGTTTGCTCCTCAGCTCCATATGCTGCGGGTGTCGCCCTCTATGGGACAGGTGTTGGATCTGAACACAACACTTCGTCACCTGCTGTTCCTGCTGGAGTACTGCATGGTGACGGGATACGATTGGTGGGACGTGTTGCTGCACGTGCAGCCCAGCATGGTGCACAACCTGGTGGAGAAGCTGCATGAGGAGTACACAAGACAGAACCAGGCACTGCAGCAGGTCAGCAAGGCATGCTGGGTGGTCCAGCTGCAGGGGCTGCGTCATCAGTTATTGATCACAGTTACTGATCATTTATCCCTCATAAGATTGGGTTTTATTGAAAGGAGGGGCTGTTTCTGATCAATACTGTGTGCTGTCTCTATTAGGTTCTGGCAACACGCATCGTGGCAGTCAAGGCGTCTCTTTGTAAACTTTCTACGGCGACGGCAGCACGAGCATGTGACTTTCATGCCAAACTGTTGCTGATTGCAATCAGTTCTACCTTAAAGTCACTGCTCAGGCCTCACGTCCTGAACACACCTGACAAGAGTCCAGGAGACCGGCTGATGGAGATCTGTGCCAAGAACACTGACACAGGTGTGATAAAACAGGATGATTGTAAACACATCAGTCACCGTTATATAATAACAATCTGTTTGTTGCTGTGTCTGATAGCAAACATCATTGTACTCAGTTGTTCAACACCCTTTTCAAATCACAGGGACCACCGGGGACACCGCGGCACAGGTGTACTCATCACTACTTCATGAACAGACCAGGTGTTCAACAGCATATTGATGCTGTTTTATGTGTGTGATGGTAGCAACAAGCCCCGGCAGGTTACCACTATCTGAACACCAGACAGAAAAAAGCTCTTTCTAGGTTTCACCATTTATTACTCAAACAACTGAACAAGAGAACATTAAATGGTTCCTGAGAGAACAGAAGAAGAGCTTTACTAAACTGTATGTACATCATGGGAGACAGAAAACCTGACATGAAATACTGGTGTCATGTGATGCACACATGGAGACAGACAGATGGACAGATGGAGACGTTTACAGCTTTAACAAATGGCAGAAAAATGAACATTTCAAAACATTTACTCTAAACTAAGAAGGAAGATTTAAAAACTTTTTGGCTTGTATAAGAAAAGGGTTTTAAAGCTTCACTCTCTGTTGGACAATGAGGATGGCGAGGAGCTAGTCTGTAGTTCAGACCTTAGTGGAATCTTAACAAACCAGGGCTTAAAGAGAGGTACTGGATCCAAAATAAAAAGGTTCTGGGTTGCCTACTGGATCTGGGTCAATGGAAACCTACAACTTAAATTCCTGATACAGTATGAAGAGCCAGTGGATTCAGGAAGCAACCAGCTGTAATTTCACATCAGTTTCATGCTGTCAGGGGTGGGATGTTGAACCCTGTGTCAGTATATACAGTGGGGCAAAAAAGTATTTAGTCAGCCACCAATTGTGTAAGTTCTCCCACTTAAAAAGATCAGAGAGGCCTGTAATTTTCATCATAGGTATACCTCAACTATGAGAGACAAAATGAGGAAAAAAATCCAGAAAATCACATTGTCTGATTTTTAAAGAATTTATTTGCAAATTATGGTGGAAAATAAGTATTTGGTCAATAACAAAAGTTAATCTCAATACTTTGTTATATAGCCTTTGTTGGCAATGACAGAGGTCAAACGTTTTCTGTAAGTCTTCACAAGGTTTTCACACACTGTTGCTGGTATTTTGGCCCATTCCTCCATGCAGATCTCCTCTAGAGCAGTGATGTTTTGGGGCTGACGCTGGGCAACACGGACTTTCAACTCCCTCCAGAGATTTTCTATGGGGTTGAGATCTGGAGACTGGCTAGGCCACTCCAGGACCTTGAAATGCTTCTTACGAAGCCACTCCTTCGTTGCCCGGGCGGTGTGTTTGGGATCATTGTCATGCTGAAAGACCCAGCCACGTCTCATTTTCAATGCCCTTGCTGATGGAAGGAGGTTTTCACTCAAAATCTTACGATACATGGCCCCATTCATTCTTTCCTTTACACGGATCAGTCGTCCTGGTCCCCTTGCAGAAAAACAGCCCCAAAGCATGATGTTTCCACCCCCATGCTTTACAGTAGGTATGGTGTTCTTTGGATCCAACTCAGCATTCTTTCCCCTCCAAACACGACAAGTTGAGTTTCTACCAAAAAGTTCTATTTTGGTTTCATCTGACCATATGATGTTCTCCCAATCCTCTTCTGGATCATCCAAATGCTCTCTAGCAAACCGCAGACGGGCCTGGACGTGTCCTGGCTTCAGCAGGGGGACACGTCTGGCACTGCAGGATTTGAGTCCCTGGCGGCGTAGTGTGTTACTGATGGTAGCCTTTGTTACTTTGGTCCGAGCTCTCTGCAGGTCATTCACTAGGTCCCTCCGTGTGGTTCTGGGATTTTTGCTCACCGTTCTTGTGATCATTTTGACCCCACGGGGTGAGATCTTGCGTGGAGCCCCAGATCGAGGGAGATTATCAGTGGTCTTGTATGTCTTCCATTTTCTAATAATTGCTCCCACAGTTGATTTCTTCACACCAAGCTGCTTACCTATTGCAGATTCAGTCTTCCCAGCCTGGTGAAGGTCTACAATTTTGTTTCTGGTGTCCTTTGACAGCTCTTTGGTCTTGGCCATAGTGGAGTTTGGAGCGTGACTGTTTGAGGTTGTGGACAGGTGTCTTTTATACTGATAACGAGTTCACACAGGTGCCATTAATACAGGTAACGAGTGGAGGACCGAGGAGCCTCTTAAAGAAGTTACAGGTCTGTGAAAGCCAGAAATCTTACTTGTTTGTAGGTGACCAAATACTTATTTTCCACCATAATTTGCAAATAAATTCTTTAAAAATCAGACAATGTGATTTTCTGGATTTTTTTTCCTCATTTTGTCTCTCATAGTTGAGGTATACCTATGATGAAAATTACAGGCCTCTCTGATCTTTTTAAGTGGGAGAACTTACACAATTGGTGGCTGACTAAATACTTTTTTGCCCCACTGTAAGTAGTTCTGGTGAATATATCTGCTCTCATAATTCCTTGTTACAAAAGTGAAAATGATTTGACAAGCAAACCAGGAGTTACTGCATTAAAAACAGCTAATTTCAATTAACTTACATAGAATAAGCTGCAAGGCAGCGAGGACACACAAGATAATCGATACTTCATCGATCCCTCTCGGGGAAATTATTTTTCTGCAATTTACCCATTCGTGAGGAACAGACAAGTATACTTTGACATACAGCTTGCTGGGGCCTGCGGGGGCCTGCTGGGGCCTGCGGGGGACCACTCACCTCCTTCCCCAGTAGACTACAGCTGCCCTGGACTAGATTTGGTCTCTGGTGTTGGTTCTCTCTCACAGCCATCTGGCTGCATCTGATGTACAATCAAAACCAAATATGATCTTAACTGTAAATTAATGTCAAATGTATGATACTAATCATTGGCATGTAACCAAGGTAACTCTTAAAAATGTAACTGAAACCGGTGAGACCCCGTCTTGCCTGGTCAGGTAAAGTAGTGAGGCTGATTTGTTTCCTCAGATATCGATAAGGTGATGATCAATCTGAAGACAGAAGAGTTTGTGCTTGATGGACCCCCCCTTCAATCCCTGCAGCAGCTCATCCAGTGGGTGGGAGATTTTGTCCTTTATTTGCTGGCAAACCTACCCAACCAGGTGAGCTAACATGAAACTAAAAGATGCATAAGAGTTCAGCAGGATTCAGATGATTCACATTATAGCGTTCAGGTTTTTTCTTTGCTTGATCCACATCAGTCCTCTTTGAATGTAGTCACCAGCATCCAGTCTGACTTTTCACCTTGTCTCTTGTATATAGAGAATGTTTTTCAGGACATGTAAAAGTTTCTGAGACTGACTGACCACAGTCACTGTGTGCTGGTATCTCATGCAGGGTTCCATGGTCCGGCCCGGTTTTGGCTTCATGAGGGACGGGGCGTCTTTGGGGATGCTGAGGGAAATGCTGGTGATGATCAGGATCTGGGGTCTACTAAAGCCTGGTTGCCTTCCCACCTTCACCGCTACTTCAGACAACCAAGACAGCATGCAGCTGCTCTTCAGACTGCTCACCAAGCTTTGGCTCTGCTGTAAGAAACACGCTGATGGTTCTGGTCCAGTTCATTCTGATAAGAGTAGGAGTAGCATCTTCTCTGATGTTTCCCTCCTACAATCCCACAGAGATGGTGTCTGTTTAACCATCATCCAAATTATATTAAGAAATCATGAAAATCTGGTTAAAAACACTGTTACTGTCACAGAACCAAAAAATAAAACCATTACCTGTGTCTTAGGGACCGACATCCATTAGCCGTGTCTTAGGGACCGACATCCATTAGCCGTGTCTTAGGGACCGACATCCATTAGCCGTGTCTTACGGACCGACATTTATAAGATGTGTCTGAGGGACCGACATCCATTAGCCGTGTCTTATGGACCGACATCCATTAGCCGTGTCTGAGGGACCGACATCTATTAGCCGTGTCTTATGGACCGACATCCATTAGTCGTGTCTGAGGGACCAACATTTATAAGATGTGTCTTAGGGACCGACATCTATTAGCCGTGTCTTAGGGACCGACATCCATTAGCCGTGTCTTAGGGACCGACATCCATTAGCCGTGTCTTAGGGACCGACATCCATTAGCTGTGTCTTAGGGACCGACATCCATTAGCCGTGTCTTAGGGCCGACATCCATTAGCCGTGTCTAAGGGACCGACATCCATTAGCCGTGTCTTAGGGACCGACATCCATTAGCCGTGTCTGAGGGACCGACATCCATTAGCCGTGTCTTAGGGACCGACATCAATAAGATGTGTCTTAGGGACCGACATCCATTAGCCGTGTCTGAGGGACCGACATCCATTAGCCGTGTCTTAGGGACCGACATCCATTAGCCGTGTCTTAGGGACAAACATCTATAAGATGTGTCTTATGGACCGACATCCATTAGCCGTGTCTTAGTGACCGACATCAATAAGATGTGTCTTAGGGACCGACATCCATTAGCCGTGTCTTAGGGACCGACATCCATTAGCCGTGTCTTAGGGACCGACATCCATTAGCCGTGTCTTAGGGACCGACATCCATTAGCCGTGTCTGAGGGACCGACATCCATTAGCCGTGTCTTAGGGACCGACATCAATTAGCCGTGTCTTAGGGACCGACATCCATTAGACGTGTCTTAGGGACCGACATCCATTAGCCGTGTCTTAGGGCCCGACATCCATTAGCCGTGTCTTAGGGACAAACATCTATAAGATGTGTCTTATGGACCGACATCCATTAGCCGTGTCTTAGTGACCGACATCTATAAGATGTGTCTTATGGACCGACATCCATTAGCCGTGTCTTAGGGACCGACATCCATTAGCCGTGTCTTAGGGACCGACATCCATTAGCCGTGTCTTAGGGACAGACATCTATAAGAGTGTCTTATGGACCGACATCCATTAGCCGTGTCTTAGGGACCGACATCTATTAGCCGTGTCTTAGGGACCGACATCCATTAGCCGTGTCTTAGGGACCGACATCCATTAGCCGTGTCTTAGGGACCGCCATCCATTAGCCGTGTCTTAGGGACAAACATCTATAAGATGTGTCTTATGGACCGACATCCATTAGCCGTGTCTTAGTGACCGACATCTATAAGATGTGTCTTATGGACCGACATCTATTAGCCGTGTCTTATGGACCGACATCTATAAGCTGTGTCTTATGGACCGACATCTATTAGCCGTGTCTTAGGGACCGACATCCATTAGCCGTGTCTTAGGGACCGACATCCATTAGCCGTGTCTTAGGGACCGACATCCATCAGCCGTGTCTTAGGGACAAACATCTATAAGATGTGTCTTATGGACCGACATCCATTAGCCGTGTCTTAGTGACCGACATCTATAAGATGTGTCTTATGGACCGACATCCATTAGCCGTGTCTTATGGACCGACATCTATTAGCCGTGTCTTAGGGACCGACATCCATTAGCCGTGTCTTAGGGACCGACATCTATAAGATGTGTCTTAGGGACCGCGATCCATTACCTGTCTTAAGGACGGCCATCCATAAGATGTCTTAGGGACCTACATCTATAAGATCTGTCTTATGGACCTCCATCCATTAGCCGTGTCTTAGGGACAAACATCTATAAGATGTGTCTTATGGACCGACATCCATTAGCCGTGTCTTAGTGACCGACATCTATAAGATGTGTCTTATGGACCGACATCTATTAGCCGTGTCTTATGGACCGACATCTATAAGATGTGTCTTATGGACCGACATCCATTAGCCGTGTCTTATGGACCGACATCCATTAGCCGTGTCTTATGGACCGACATCTATTAGCCGTGTCTTAGGGACCGACATCCATTAGCCGTGTCTTAGGGACCGACATCTATTAGCCGTGTCTTAGGGACCGACATCCATTAGCCGTGTCTTAGGGACCGACATCCATTAGCCGTGTCTTAGGGACCGACATCCATTAGCCGTGTCTTACGGACCGACATCCATTAGCCGTGTCTTAGGGACCGACATCCATTAGCCGTGTCTTAGGGACCGCCATCCATTAGCCGTGTCTTAGGGACAAACATCTATAAGATGTGTCTTATGGACCGACATCCATTAGCCGTGTCTTAGGGACCGACATCCATTAGCCGTGTCTTAGGGACCGACATCCATTAGCCGTGTCTTAGGGACCGACATCCATAAGCTGTGTCTTAGGGACCGACATCCATTAGCCGTGTCTTAGGGACCGACATCCATTAGCCGTGTCTTACGGACCGACATCCATTAGCCGTGTCTTAGGGACCTACATCTATAAGATCTGTCTTATGGACCGCCATCCATTAGCCGTGTCTTAGGGACCGACATCCATTAGCCGTGTCTGAGGGACCGACATCCATTAGCCGTGTCTTAGGGACCGACATCAATAAGATGTGTCTTAGGGACCGACATCCATTAGCCGTATCTTAGGGACCGACATCCATTAGCCGTGTCTGAGGGACCGACATCCATTAGCCGTGTCTTAGGGACCGACATCCATTAGCCGTGTCTTAGGGACCGACATCCATTAGCCGTGTCTTAGGGACCGACATCCATTAGCCGTGTCTTAGGGACAAACATCTATAAGATCTGTCTTATGGACCGACATCCATTAGCCGTGTCTTAGGGACCGACATCCATTAGCCGTGTCTTAGGGACCGACATCCATTAGACGTGTCTTAGGGACCGACATCTATAAGACGTGTCTTATGGACCGACATCCATTAGCCGTGTCTTAGTGACCGACATCTATAAGATGTGTCTTATGGACCGCCATCCATTAGCCGTGTCTTAGGGACCTACATCTATAAGATCTGTCTTATGGACCGCCATCCATTAGCCGTGTCTTAGGGACCGACATCCATTAGCCGTGTCTTAGGGACCGACATCCATTAGCCGTGTCTTAGGGACCGACATCCATTAGCCGTGTCTTAGGGACCGACATCCATTAGCCGTGTCTGAGGGACCGACATCCATTAGCCGTGTCTTAGGGACCGACATCAATAAGATGTGTCTTAGGGACCGACATCCATTAGCCGTGTCTGAGGGACCGACATCCATTAGCCGTGTCTTAGGGACCGACATCCATTAGCCGTGTCTTAGGGACAAACATCTATAAGATGTGTCTTATGGACCGACATCCATTAGCCGTGTCTTAGTGACCGACATCTATAAGATGTGTCTTAGGGACCGACATCCATTAGCCGTGTCTTAGGGACCGACATCTATAAGATCTGTCTTATGGACCGACATCCATTAGCCGTGTCTTAGTGACCGACATCTATAAGATGTGTCTTATGGACCGACATCTATTAGCCGTGTCTTAGGGACCGACATCCATTAGCCGTGTCTTAGGGACCGACATCCATTAGCCGTGTCTTAGCGACCGACATCTATAAGACGTGTCTTATGGACCGACATCCATTAGATGTGTCTTATGGACCGACATCCATTAGCCGTGTCTTAGTGACCGACATCTATAAGATGTGTCTTATGGACCGACATCTATTAGCCGTGTCTTATGGACCGACATCCATTAGCCGTGTCTTATGGACCGACATCCATTAGCCGTGTCTTAGTGACCGACATCTATAAGATGTGTCTTATGGACCGACATCTATTAGCCGTGTCTTAGGGACCGACATCCATTAGCCGTGTCTTAGGGACCGACATCCATTAGCCGTGTCTTAGGGACCGACATCCATTAGCCGTGTCTTATGGACCGACATCCATTAGCCGTGTCTTAGGGACCGACATCCATTAGCCGTGTCTTAGGGACCGACATCCATTAGCCGTGTCTTAGGGACCGACATCCATTAGCCGTGTCTTAGGGACCTACATCTATAAGATCTGTCTTATGGACCGCCATCCATTAGCCGTGTCTTAGGGACCGACATCCATTAGCCGTGTCTGAGGGACCGACATCCATTAGCCGTGTCTTAGGGACCGACATCTATAAGCTGTGTCTTAGGGACCGACATCCATTAGCCGTGTCTGAGGGACCGACATCCATTAGCCGTGTCTTAGGGACCGACATCCATTAGCCGTGTCTTAGGGACCGACATCCATTACCTGTCTTAAGGACGGCCATCCATAAGATGTCTTAGGGACCTACATCTATAAGATCTGTCTTATGGACCTCCATCCATTAGCCGTGTCTTAGGGACAAACATCTATTAGATGTGTCTTAGGGACCGACATCCATTAGCCGTGTCTTAGTGACCGACATCTATAAGATGTGTCTTAGGGACCGACATCCATTAGCCGTGTCTTAGGGACCGACATCCATTAGCCGTGTCTTAGGGACCGACATCCATTAGCCGTGTCTTAGGGACCGACATCCATTAGCCGTGTCTTAGGGACAAACATCTATAAGATGTGTCTTATGGACCGACATCCATTAGCCGTGTCTTACGGACCGACATTTATAAGATGTGTCTGAGGGACCGACATCCATTAGCCGTGTCTTATGGACCGACATCCATTAGCCGTGTCTGAGGGACCGACATCTATTAGCCGTGTCTTATGGACCGACATCCATTAGTCGTGTCTGAGGGACCAACATTTATAAGATGTGTCTTAGGGACCGACATCTATTAGCCGTGTCTTAGGGACCGACATCCATTACCTGTCTTAAGGACGGCCATCCATAAGATATCTTAGGGACCTACATCTATAGCCGTGTCTTAGGGACCGACATCTATAAGATGTGTCTTAGGGACCGACATCCATTAGCCGTGTCTTAGGGACCGACATCCATTAGCCGTGTCTTAGGGACCGACATCCATTAGCCGTGTCTTAGGGACCGACATCCATTAGCCGTGTCTTACGGACCGACATTTATAAGATGTGTCTGAGGGACCGACATCCATTAGCCGTGTCTTATGGACCGACATCCATTAGCCGTGTCTGAGGGACCGACATCTATTAGCCGTGTCTTATGGACCGACATCCATTAGTCGTGTCTGAGGGACCAACATTTATAAGATGTGTCTTAGGGACCGACATCTATTAGCCGTGTCTTAGGGACCGACATCCATTACCTGTCTTAAGGACGGCCATCCATAAGATATCTTAGGGACCTACATCTATAGCCGTGTCTTAGGGACCGACATCCATTAGCCGTGTCTTAGGGACCGACATCCATTAGCCGTGTCTTAGGGACCGACATCCATTAGCCGTGTCTTACGGACCGACATCCATTAGCCGTGTCTTAGGGACCTACATCTATAAGATCTGTCTTATGCACCGCCATCCATTAGCCGTGTCTTAGGGACCTACATCTATAAGATCTGTCTTATGGACCGCCATCCATTAGCCGTGTCTTAGGGACAAACATCTATAAGATGTGTCTTATGGACCGACATCCATTAGCCGTGTCTTAGTGACCGACATCTATAAGATGTGTCTTATGGACCGACATCTATTAGCCGTGTCTTAGGGACCGACATCTATAAGATGTGTCTTATGGACCGCGATCCATTACCTGTCTTAAGGACGGCCATCCATAAGATGTCTTAGGGACCTACATCTATAAGATCTGTCTTATGGACCTCCATCCATTAGCCGTGTCTTAGGGACAAACATCTATAAGATGTGTCTTATGGACCGACATCCATTAGCCGTGTCTTAGTGACCGACATCTATAAGATGTGTCTTATGGACCGACATCTATTAGCCGTGTCTTAGGGACCGACATCCATTAGCCGTGTCTTAGGGACAAACATCTATAAGATGTGTCTTATGGACCGACATCCATTAGCCGTGTCTTAGTGACCGACATCTATAAGATGTGTCTTATGGACCGACATCTATTAGCCGTGTCTTAGGGACCGACATCCATTAGCCGTGTCTTAGGGACCGACATCCATGAGCCGTGTCTTAGGGACCGACATCAATAAGATGTGTCTTAGGGACCGACATCCATTAGCCGTGTCTGAGGGACCGACATCCATTAGCCGTGTCTTAGGGACCGACATCCATTAGCCGTGTCTTAGGGACCGACATCCATTAGCCGTGTCTTAGGGACAAACATCTATAAGATGTGTCTTATGGACCGACATCTATTAGCCGTGTCTTATGGACCGACATCAATTAGCCGTGTCTTATGGACCGACATCCATTAGCCGTGTCTTATGGACCGACATCCATTAGCCGTGTCTTATGGACCGACATCTATTAGCCGTGTCTTAGGACAAACATCTATAAGATGTGTCTTATGGACCGACATCCATTAGCCGTGTCTTAGGGACCGACATCTATAAGATGTGTCTTAGGGACCGACATCCATTAGCCGTGTCTTACGCACCGACATCCATTAGCCGTGTCTTAGGGACCGCCATCCATTAGCCGTGTCTTAGGGACAAACATCTATAAGATGTGTCTTATGGACCGACATCCATTAGCCGTGTCTTAGTGACCGACATCTATAAGATGTGTCTTAGGGACCGACATCTATTAGCCGTGTCTTAGGGACCGACATCCATTAGCCGTGTCTTAGGGACCGACATCCATTAGCCGTGTCTTAGGGACCGACATCCATTAGCCGTGTCTTAGGGACCGACATCCATTAGCCGTGTCTTAGGGACAAACATCTATAAGATGTGTCTTATGGACCGACATCCATTAGCCGTGTCTTAGTGACCGACATCTATAAGATGTGTCTTATGGACCGACATCCATTAGCCGTGTCTTATGGACCGACATCCAATAGCCGTGTCTTAGGGACCGACCTCCATTAGCCGTGTCTTAGGGACCGACATCCATTAGCCGTGTCTTAGGGACCGACATCCATTAGCCGTGTCTTAGGGACCGACATCCATAAGATGTGTCTTAGGGACCGACATCCATTAGCCGTGTCTTAGTGACCGACATCTATAAGATGTGTCTTATGGACCGACATCCATTAGCCGTGTCTTAGGGACCGACATCCATTAGCCGTGTCTGAGGGACCGACATCCATTAGCCGTGTCTTAGGGACAAACATCTATAAGATGTGTCTTATGGACCGACATCCATTAGCCGTGTCTTAGGGACCGTCATCCAATAGCCGTGTCTTAGGGACCGACATCTATAAGATGTGTCTTATGGACCGACATCCATTAGCCGTGTCTTAGTGACCGACATCTATAAGATGTGTCTTATGGACCGACATCCATTAGCCGTGTCTTAGGGACCGACATCCATTAGCCGTGTCTGAGGGACCGACATCCATTAGCCGTGTCTTAGGGACCGACATCAATAAGATGTGTCTTAGGGACCGACATCCATTAGCCGTGTCTGAGGGACCGACATCCATTAGCCGTGTCTTAGGGACCGACATCCATTAGCCGTGTCTTAGGGACCAACATCTATAAGATGTGTCTTATGGACCGACATCCATTAGCCGTGTCTTAGTGACCGACATCTATAAGATGTGTCTTATGGACCGACATCTATTAGCCGTGTCTTAGGGACCGACATCAATAAGATGTGTCTTAGGGACCGACATCCATTAGCCGTGTCTGAGGGACCGACATCCATTAGCCGTGTCTTAGGGACCGACATCCATTAGCCGTGTCTTAGGGACCGACATCCATTAGCCGTGTCTTAGGGACCGACATCCATTAGCCGTGTCTGAGGGACCAACATCTATAAGATGTGTCTTTCAGGATCTTCATTACTTCTTATTCTTTACCTCTAAACGGGTCTCTTTTCAGATTTTTATTTATTATTCTTTCATCAAAACTAATGCGGCCTGAACGGAGCGATGCACCCAGGCACAACATACATCAAATCAACCAGCCCGTTAACGGAAGTGTGGTCTTACTTTTCCTGTCAATCCACGTATCATGGTGAAGTAGCACCCCAAAAAGAAGTAATTACACATCATACATCATACTGACTGGGTCAGAGGCCACGTATGAATGATAATGGTTTTGTGGTGTTTTAAGTGTCTGTGGCAACAGTATTTACAAAAAGCTGGCTGGGCAGTCAACTGTTGCTATGGATGGTCTGCAGTGGGATGTAAACACTGCAGAGTCTGGTGTAGATCTACACAGCCATGTCTATGAAGCACACAACAGATAATGTAGAGAAGTCTCTGTTTTTCCCACACTAGCATGAGTTCATCCAGCTTGTTGCACAGTGAATGCAAATTACTGAGAAATATTCCAGGTAACGCAGTGCGCACGCTGCGTCTGCAGACACACAAGTGCACCGGCACGCGTCCCTTTCCTCCAACATTTCAATGCATGGGCAAAGGTGTGCTCACCTTAGACTAAGATATCTGTTAATTCAGTTTTTTTGTGAGAGAAATGGAGGAACCAAAGACCCAGGAGGCAAGTCCCTGATATGTAGGAGCTCATTCTTATTGAAGGATCTCCAGGAGGTGCTGGAAAACATCTTGTAATCGTGAGAAAGAGAGAGTTTTTGATGTTTTCATGACTTCTAGGCTGGACTGTTGTAACTGTGTTGATGTTGGTTTAGATTATCTCTGCAGCTGGTTCAGAAACCACATGACTCCTTTCTGCTCTGTACTGGATTCTGGTTCCTTTTAAGATCAGGTTGCTTGTTTTAATGTTCTAAGTGGTGTTGCTGGGCGGGGCTGGGCTGGGCTGGGCTGGGTGGGGCGTCTTCACGTTTGGTCTAATTTAAGACTCTTTCCTACAAATAATTTAAAATGCAGCAGCCAGACTCCTCACAGATTCCTCTAAAGGTGCACATATTACCCTGGTTTTATATTCCCTTCACTGGCTCCCTGTGGATTTTAGAACTGTTTTTAAGATTCTGGTGCTGATATACAGGGCTCACGGCTAGGTCCCTGTATATTTGTCAGCTTCTAACAGAACACTTGAGACTTCCGTCCCTAAGCACAGAACCTCCTGGTTGTTCCACAAACTCACCTAAAAACTAATGGATCAGGACCCCCCGACTATGTGGAGGTCTTCAGAAAACAACTGAAACGTGTTCTATTCATATAGACTCATGATTTTTATTATGATCCGTGTGATTTTAACTTTATTCTATTTTTATAATGATTCTGTTGTTGTTTTAAACTTTACTCACTGTGAGATCAGCTGCTCCTAAACTATAGAACAGTTTCATCTCACATTAGGAAACTGTTTTCTCTGGTTTTTAACAAGGTTTAATGTGTTTAACGTCTCTGTTTGAATTATTTTGTTTTTGATGCATTTCATCTCAGTTTGACATCATTTGATGTTATTTATGAACCTGTACAGCACTTTGCTCAGCTATGTGCTTTAGAAATAAATTAGAATGACTTTAGTTATAAACTGGTTATTTATAAATAAAACTGAATTAACATGCAGCTGTAGTATCACTGTGTGTGTGGTAGCTGTGGCAGGTGTTTGTGAAACAGCTGAAGAAGCCCCGCCTCCTCTTGTCTTGTCTCATAGCGCGGGACGACGGCCCCTCTCAGGACCCCGACGAGAGCTTGATAGATGAGTGTTGTCTTCTACCCAGTCAGCTGGTGGTTCCCTTCATGGACTGGCTGCCTGTTAATGATGGCGTCATTGTGAAGCTGCAGGGAAAACAACTGCTCAAGATCCAGTTTGGAAAAATGTCATCGCTTACAGGAGCAGGAAGCTCCGCCCCTCTGGAGGCGTTCACCAGGTAAAAGTTACCTGAACTGTCAGGGCTTCCTGTCATCAGCCTGGCAGATTACTGATGTGGATGTTTGTTCAGGAGTCCTGGTGCTCAGAAGATGGACAACCTGCGTTGTGTTCACATGGGCGTTTGTCCCACTGAGGAGAGTAAAGCCTGCACCAGGTGAGTTCACAGGAAGTGATGTCACTCTGACATCATTTTTTCACCTGTTGGATGTAAACAACAGTCTCTCAGTCCTACTCTGTGATTGTGATGAAGGTTGTCCTGTTAACCTCCACCTTGTCCAGGTGCGGCTGTGTGACGATGCTTCGTTCTCCAAACAAGACCAACGCCATGAAACAATGGGAGCAGCGCTGGATCAAGAACTGTCTGTGTGGAGGTTTGTGGAGGAGGATCCCGCCAACGTTCACCTGAACACAGCCACCTGGTCCAAGAACTGAATGAATCACCCATTCTGGTGTTTTACACCTGGTTACAACTGGTTTGAGCAGAACCTTCTGGTATGTAAACAGCAACTGCAGTAACTTGTTTCGACTGTAAATAAAATCCAGTTTTTTAATAAAAGCCACTGAAAAGCAGAGTCTGTCGTGAGATTCTGGAGTTGTGACTGATTGATGTGCTGGAGGAACTTTAAGTGTTTTGGAGCTGTTCTTATAGTTAATGGTCATTTTAGACGAGTTCCTGACACTCCTGTGTGAATGTGACTGTTTCTTGTCCTGATCTGTCCCCATGTCTTTCATCTTTTATCGGGTTCATGGCAGCATGAATTCAGCATATCAGCCTGGACAATAAAATCTTTGTTCATGTGTCTGTCTGATCCAGAGACTCACTACGTTACAGTAAAACCATCAGTTACTGTGAATAATACTGTGTTTTCCACCACCAGGTGTTTGTGCAGGTAGAGTTTCATCACATCTGTCTACAGTCTGTAGGAGGAGCTTTCAGTTCAGGCTCCTGTGGAAACAGCTGTTCTCAACAGAAATGACTTATTGGTGATTTCAAATCATTTTTATGACAGAATTCATGTATTTCTTCATTGAGGGTGTTTAGCATGTTTTTCAACATGGTGACGGGGATGCGGTCAGGGGCGGGGCTTCGGGGGGGGGCGGTAGTGCGGGAACCTGACGTGAGAGTCAGGTCTTTTCCACAGCTGATGTAGATGGGCGAGAAAACCCAGAGGAGTATCGAGGCACCGCCTCATCTTGGTTCTGATTCTGCTTGAGGTCTCTATCTGTCCTCTCACTCCTCAGTGGGTCCAGGCGGAACTCATCCTAGTTCTGTTGGAGGCTTTTCTGTAAAGAACCTTGAAATGATTTCATGAACTGGTGCAGAGAGACCTCTTCCTGTTGAGGGTCTGAGGGGGCGGAGCCTCTACCCAGGTAGCCCTGTACAGGTCACCAGTCAAAAGACCAACAGAGACCCACTCATATTTAGGTTCAATTTAGAATGTCTAGAAACCAGAACCGAACCGAACAGGTTCAGAACTGCCTTTTGCAGGATCTGAGTGTCTCTGACAGAACGCGCCATGTTCCCCCGAGGTCTCTCTACCCCTCTCACTCTGTCACGCGCACACACGGACACTCGACGCACGCTCGTAACGCGCTGCACCACCTACAAGACTGATGATTTGGGGGTCTTATATCGGCTGAAACTGGGGAAGGACGCAGTCCGAACCAAGACTGACTGGACCCGAGCCGAGAAGAGAACACACTCAATCAGCTGGAACGCAGCGCGCGCATCCTTCAGGAGTTCTGGTTCTGGTTCTGCAGAAAACGGGCATCAAAGCGACTCAACGATCTGAGGTGAGACCGAACGTCTCGAGTGTGTGTGCAGGTGCGTGTTTGTGTGCACACGCTGCAGAACGGAATCAGAACCGCGATACAAAAAATCCCTAAAATGTTCCGGTTTGTTCCCGTTGGTTCGGTCCACAGATTCTGCAGTGCTGTCTATCTCTCACCTGTCTCTCTGTCCCTGCATGTCTGTCACCTGCCTCTGTCCCTGCCTGTCCGTCTCTCTGTCCCTACCTGTCTTTCTCTCACCTGTCTCTCTGTCCGAACCTGTCTCTGTCCCTACCCGTCTTTCTCTCACCTGTCTCTGTCCCTGCCTGTCTGTCACTTGCCTCTGTCCCTGCCTGTCCATCTGTCTGTCCCTACTTGTCTTTCCCTCACCTGTCTCTGTCCCTGCCTGTCTCTCTGTCCCAACCTGTCTGTCCCTACCTGCCTGTTTCTCACATGTCTCTGTCCCTGCCTGTCTCACACCTATCTCTCTGTCCCAACCTGTCTGTCTGTCCCTGCCTGTCCGTCTGTCTGTCCCTACTTGTCTTTCTCTCACCTGACTCTGTCCCTGCCTGTCCGTCTCTCACCTGTCTCTGTCCCTGCCTGTTTCTCTGTCCCAACCTGTCTGTCTGTCCCTACCTGCCTGTTTCTCACCTGTCTCTGTCTCTGCATGTCTGTCACCTGCCTCTGTCCCTGCCTGTCCGTCTGTCTGTCCCTACCTGTCTTTCTCTCACCTGTCTCTCTGTCCGAACCTGTCTCTGTCCCTGCCTGTCTCACACCTATCTCTCTGTCCCAACCTGTCTGTCTGTCCCTACCCGTCTTTCTCTCACCTGTCTCTGTCCCTGCCTGTCTCTCTGTCCCAACCTGTCTGTCCCTACCTGCCTGTTTTTCACCTGTCTCTGTCCCTGCCTGTCTGTCTGTCCCTACCTGTCTGTCTCTCAGCTGTCTCTTTGTCCCTGCCTTTCCATCTCTCTGTCCCTGCCTGTCTGTCCCTACCTGCCTGTCTCTTTCTCCCTGCCTGCCTGTCTCTCACCTTTCTCTCTGTCCCTACCTGTCTGTCTCTCACCCATCTGTCTGTCCCTACCTGTCTGTCTCTCTTTCCCTGCCTCACCTGTATGTCTTTCTGTGGGTAGAGGAATGCTGCCCTCTGATTGGTCAGCTCTGATTGCTGAAGCTTTTTGTCTTTTTTTCTGTTGATGAAAGTACATTTTTGGACTTCAGGAATATTCTGCAGTTGTCTTTAATCTGGTTTGATTCTCTTTGTTTTCACACTATAGCTGCACGGTGGTGCAGCTGGTCGAGCTGCTGCGTTGCACCGAGAAGGTCCTGGGTTAAAATCTGGGCTTTCTGCATTGAGTTTGCGTGTTCTCCCTGTGCATGTGTGGGTTTTCTCCCACAGTCCAAAAATATGCAAGAGGTTAATATGTGACTCTAAATTGTCCCTAAGTGTGAGTGGTTGTTTGTCTACGTGTGGCCCTTTAATGGACTGATGACCTGTCCAGGTGTAGCCCTGCTTCTCGTCCTATGACTGCTGGAGACACCAGGTCCCTGCAACCCTGAACAGGAAGAAGCAGGTTAAGAAAACTGATGTTTTCTCACTATTTGATGGTGATAATGGTGATGATGATGATGATGATGTTGATGATGAAGGTGATGGTGATGATGGTGATGATGGTGATGGTGATGGTGATGTTGATGAGGATGAGGATGAGGATGAGGATGGTGATGGTGATGGTGATGGTGATGTTGATGAGGATGATGATGTTGATGATGATGGTGATGGTGATGAGGATGAGGATGGTGATGGTGATGGTGATGGTGATGGTGATGATGATGATGATGTTGATGATGAAGGTGATGGTGATGAGGATGATGTTGATGAGGATGATGTTGATGAGGATGAGGATGAGGATGAGGATGAGGATGGTGATGGTGATGGTGAGGATGATGGTGATGATGTTGATGATGGCGATGAGGATGTTGATGATGGCGATGAGGATGATGGTGATGGCGATGAGGATGATGGTGATGGTGATGATGATGGTGATGGCGATGAGGATGATGGTGATGAGGATGATGATGATGGTGATGAGGATGAGGATGATGATGATGAGGATGATGATGTTGATGATGGTGATGAGGATGATGATGATGGTGATGAGGATGATGATGATGATGATGATGATGGTGATGAGGATGATGAGGATGATGATGAGGGTGATGAGGATGATGAGGATGATGATGATGGTGATGAGGATGATGAGGATGTTGATGATGGTGATGAGGATGATGGTGATGGCGATGAGGATGATGGTGATGGTGATGATGTTGATGATGGCGATGAGGATGATGGTGATGGCGATGAGGATGATGGTGATGGTGATGATGTTGATGATGGTGATGAGGATGATGAGGATGTTGATGATGGTGATGAGGATGATGAGGATGGTGATGATGGTGATGAGGAGGATGAGGATGATGATGATGGTGATGAGGATGATGATGGTGATGATGATGGTGATGGTGATGAGGATGAGGATGGTGATGGTGATGGTGATGGTGATGGGGTTGATGATGGTGATGAGGATGATGAGGATGTTGATGATGGTGATGAGGATGATGAGGATGTTGATGATGGTGATGAGGATGATGAGGATGTTGATGATGGTGATGAGGATGATGAGGATGTTGATGATGGTGATGAGGATGAGGATGATGATGGTGATGATGATGATGTTGATGATGGTGATGAGGATGTTGGTGATGGCGATGAGGATGATGGTGATGGTGATGATGTTGATGATGGCGATGAGGATGATGATGATGGTGATGATGTTGATGATGGTGATGAGGATGATGATGGTGATGATGATGATGGTGATGAGGATGATGAGGATGATGATGATGATGATGGTGATGAGGATGATGATGATGGTGATGAGGATGATGAGGATGATGATGATGGTGATGAGGATGATGAGGATGTTGATGATGGTGATGAGGATGATGAGGATGTTGATGATGGTGATGAGGATGATGATGATGATGATGATGATGATGATGAGGATGTTGATGATGG
>SSNP01000115.1:69906-91773 GCA_006937955.1 Pachypanchax playfairii | reverse complement strand
AGGTTCTCCTGATCCATCCCTTTAGTTATGCTGCTATAGTCTCAGACTGCTGGAGGTTCTCCTGGTCCTCCTCCTAGGCTTATACTCCCAGAGGACATACTGTCCACGTGTCTTCAATCTGCTGTCTCTCTTTACTATCCATGTTTGTATTGATTGTTATTGCTGTAATTAACTGTTTCTTGTTCATCTTTCTATAGACATGACGACTGACTCAGATCCATCAGTGTTTGTCTCTTTCCTGTCAGCTCAGACCCCAGTCGGCTAAGGCAGAAGGCCGCCCATCCTGAGCCGGGTTCTGGTTCTGGTTCTGCTAGACGTTTCTTCCTATTAAAAGGGAGTTGTTCCTTTCCACTGTCGCCAATTGTACTGCTCAGTATGGGGGGATTGCTCTGATTTAACAATTCACCCCAATTGGCTGGTTCCTTAGATAGAAAATGTTTTATTACTAATAGGTTGATTTTTCTGTGAAGTGCCTTGAAATTACTTTATTATGAACTGGTGCTTTATAAATAAATAAACTTGAATTGCTTTGAATTTCTAGGTTATACTACAATTGCATTGGAGGTGTTCAAGAAACTAATGCCAAGTACGACCAATTATTCTGTTGCAGCAGACTCAACCAGCGGGTGGGGATTTGGAGGAACAGCCCAGGTCTCATATGAAGAATAGAAAACAAAACAAAGAGCTGGAAAAGAAGTTAGGTATGAGATAGGTTTCATAGGGCAGCCTTGAAAGGTGGGAGGCCAGTTGCTGTTGATGTGTGTGAACTCTTGGTTGGATCTCTGGGTCTGACAATTAATCTTTTGGTAAAAACCAGAAGACTGACTGACTAAAACAATCTCCAGAGGTATGTCATGAAAAAGAAAAATATGATGCATTTTGTTGTTTCCAGTTCAGAGACATTATTTGAACAAAATGCTCTGACTCAGATAATCTGTCGATGATAGTGATGTTAACTCTATTACCATCAGAGAGCAGAAAGCTGTGATGAAATCAACAGATGTGAGACCAGGGATGACTCGGAGTGAGGAGTGGCATGAGGAGTTTGGTTGGGAGCTGATAGGAGGTCTTGTTCTGAACACACCAAGAACAGGTGGAGATTAACTTTCATCCACTTGATCCTATTTGGGAATGAACTGAGGGATAGTCTGGGCCCCTGACGAGCTACCATTGTAAAAACAATGGCCTCATTAGTTGCTCTTGGGTGTGGTCTTTCTGGTTACTGCTCATAAGCTGTCTACTCCCAATCCTTTTTTCAGAACTGAAGAAGCCTTTTGGATCAAAGGCGAAACGTCTTCAAGAAAAACACAACAGTCCAGTTGTTTTTATTAACCTTTTTACAAGATGACTACATCCTGGATGAATGAGAACCTACACAAATGTATCACGATCCATAGTTGGGCCCCAAAGAGATCTATGAAGCAGAGTAAGAGTTCAATAGATTTTGGGAAGACTTGAAAGTGACATAATCTCCCAGGAGGATTTCTGACAAAACAGGAAAGGGAAAGCACTGGTTCTGGTTCTGCAGCCAACTTGGGGAAAATTGTCTGGACAAGGAATCAGGTTGGACATTTCTGGAGCCAGGTCTGCAAGTAATGGTGAAGTTTAAAGAACCAAAAAACAAGGACCAGTGCACTTGTCAGGAGTTGAGTTTTTTGGTTGACTGTTAACAGGCTTGGTCTTTATCATCTGAACACACTACTGGCCCCCTCTAACCGGTGTCACCATTCGTCAAGGGAAAGCTTAATAGCGAGACCAGATATTGAAAATGCTAGACTCCACTAGCAGGTGGGGCTGTGGAATAACAGACAAGGTCATGGCCTATTTTGTTTTCATAGAGAACACAAAAAAGACCAGAAAAAAGAGGGCAATGCAGTGTAAAGACCAATAGAGGGAAATGGAAAAAGATTGGTAAAAAGGGAAAACAGGAAAGATACTCCTCAAAAACCCAGGACCTTAACATCTTTTTTGTGCATCAGATCATGTTGGTTGAAGGAGTCATCTACTGCCTGCAGTCCCAGCTAAAAATCCACAGAGCTGAAAGCAGCATCAACGCAGGAGGCTGCAGCTTCAACTCATTCCTGAGGAGGACAGTTCGCTTTGTAGGTACGAGTCCAAATGTTGCACCTGACTCAGCTGACACACCTGCCTGTAAACTAGCTCCTGTCGATCTCTGCAGGTGTGCATGTGTTCGGGCTGTGTGCGACGGCACTGCTCACTGACATCATCCAGCTGTCAACAGGTTACCACGCACCATTCTTCCTCACTGTTTGCAAACCCAACTACACCCTGGCAGGTGTGTCATGTGATCAAAACACTTACATCACCAAAGACATCTGCTCAGGACAAGACCAACATGCCATTGTGGCAGCCAGGTGTGAACCTTAGTTCCTGTTTGTGTTGTCTGTCAGGAAGTGACTGATTATTGATTATCAGTTTGTCTCCTCTTGACAGAAGGACGTTTCCTTCTCAGCATGCAACTTTGTCAGCCTTCGCTGCTGTGTATGTGTCTGTAAGTACAAAAATTCCTGCAACAAACTTGTTTGTTTCTGCTTTTTCCCCTATCTTTGATGACCTGATGATCCAGAAGCTTCTCGCCTATAAAATATTAATATCTTTTCTGTGTTTCAGTCATGTAGATCAGGTGATTAGAAAAGTCTGAGCAGGAAAATTCAGGTGTTAAAATCAAGAAGAAGAAAGGAGATGTTGGGGTCCTGATGAAATTAGATGATTGTTGTCTCAGTGAAAGGAAATGGTTGTGGTCCTGATCAAAGGAGATGGTTGTGGTCTGTGTTTCAGTCATAGTTAGGTAATACGAAAAGTGTGAGCAGGGAAGTGCAGGTGTCAAAGTCAGAAGAAATGAGATGGTTGTGGTCCTGATGAAAGGAGATAGTTGTGGTCTCAATAAAAGAAGATGGTTGTGGTCTCAATGAAAAGAGATAGTTGTGGTCCTGATGGTAGGATATGGATATGGTCCTAAAGAATGGAGATGGTTGTGGTCTGTATGAGAGGAGATAGCTGTGGTCCTGTTGAAAGGAGATGGTTGTGGTCCTAATGAAAGGACATTGTGGGGGTCCTGGAGGATGGAGATGGTTGTTGTACTGATTAAATTAGCTGGTTGTTGTCTTAGTGAAAGGAGATGATTACGGTTATGATGGCAGGAGATGGATGTGGTCTACTTGAAAGGAGATGGTTGTGGGCCACATGAAATGACATGGTTGTCATCCTGATGAAAGAAGATGATTGTGGTCCTGATAAAAGGAAATGGTTGTCATCTTGATGAAAGGAGATGGTTGTGTTCTCAATGAAAGGAGAAAGTTGTGGTGCTGATGGTAGAAGATGGTTGTGGTCTGCATGAAACGAAATGGTTGTGGTCCACATGGAGATGTTTGCCATCCTGGTGAAAGGAGATAGTTGTGGTCCTGAAGGATGGAGATGGTTGTTGTCCTGATTTACGGAGAGGGTTGTGGTCTCAATCAAATGAGATGGTTATGGTCCATGTGGAAGGAGATGGTTGTGGTCCTGATGAAAATGGATGATTGTTGTCTCAATGAAAGGAGATGGTTGTGGTGTAAATTAAAGAGCAACTCACCCTCAAAACAGCTTTTTCCCACTTATAAACTGTATTAGTGGGTCTTTACCAATGCAACCTTTCAGTTTCTGGGCATTTTTTGACATTGTCATGTAAACTTGTTGAATTCTACACTTTTTGGTCCAAGAACGTCTCAGTGCTGCCCTCTTAGGGTTGAAAGGTGGCTACTGCATTTGAATTTTGTGATTGGCTAAAAGCGGTACATGTCCACGTCAGCAGTACATGTCTACATCACCGGCATCATCTCTAAGACACGCCCCCTGGAGTATAAAACCATCTCTCAGACACACTCGCCCGCCCGTTGTCTCCAGCATCGCACCAAAGAGCTGCACACAGGGATTTAGAGCAACTGGCTGAAAACTACGACAAAGAGAATAACTGATATCAGTAAAATCAGGGCAAATATTTTACTTTATTGCAGTGATTGTGTGGATGTGATTTGTGCACATTATATATTTTTATTCAGACATTTAATCAGATCCATGTCACCAACACGGCAACAGCTTTAGCATTGTGGCTAACAAAAATCAATCAGTAAATTACTCTGAAACCTACGGCAAAGAGAATTACTAAAATCATTAAAAGAATAATTAAATCGGGGCAAAGACTTCTGCAGTGGTTGTGATTTATACACGTTATATTCTCATCATGGTCGGGTTACAAGTCTACAACACGACAGAGTCACACTGGAACTAATCTAAACACGGAGAAGTGCTACACGTCAATCACAGCTCAGGACCGCCTCTTCCCTGTAACGCTTTCTTCAGCATTTTTTGAAAAAGCAGTTAGAAGGCAGGAAGATAATTTAGAGGGGGGTGAGTTCCTCTTTAACAAAGAGGTTTGTGGTCATGAAGAATGAAGATAATTGTGGGCCTGATGAAATATTGATCCGTGACTTTTTTCTTTTGACTTCCAGATGTACTTTAACTCAACCATCTCGGCCAGCACTAAGTTGCTGAAACCAGTCTTGGTTTTTACATTTGCCATTGCTGCGGCGTTGACGGGTCTGACTCAAATCACACAGCACCGCAGCCACCCTGTTGATGTTTACGTGGGCTTCCTCATTGGAGCTTTCATTGCTGCATACCTGGTGAGATAGCACACATATGCCTGACAGTCATATCACACAAATTATTATTTGTTGATCCGAACAGAGTGAAACTACAACCCAAGCAGAATGCAGGTGCAGCAAATTTTAATATCATGTCCAAAATGTGTTTCTACGTAGACAACTTGCTCATGCTGAGAAGTAAAATATGATTTACTGTTAATAGGAAGTAAAATTTCGAAACACATTTGTTTCTTTCTGTTTTTCTGCTTATCTAATTATCCACTTGTTGTTATGGTAATTGCATCAGCATAAATCTGATAGAAGCAGGAAAATGTTCAACTTCATTGGTGCTGTTGATAACCTCCAGCTTTATAACACAGAATCTTTAGTTATTACTCTGCAATCACATTCATGCTCTTCATAGCTCATAGCCTCCTCACCCTCACCTTTATAAGCTGTATGCAGACACACATTCAATGCCATATTGTCTATGAGCTTTATGCTACATCTTTCCATCCTCTATCAAGTTCATGTCATGTGACTGATTTCTAACACTGATTACTGATTGTGGATTTGGATTTGTCAGTTCTGGATTTTTTGATTTGTGTATCACCTTGGATTTTTTTTCTAGACTCTCTGCTTTTGGCTCCAGAGGACCTTTTGTTATTGTCCTTGTAATCTGCGCTGTATTATGTTACCACCAAAAAACATTTTTAAACCTCTGGGGTGTTTTTTTGCCTTCGGCCTTTGCATTTGAGTCCAGCTGAAACAGAAACATTACAGCAAAGTTTATTTCCTCTTCCTTTTGAAGCTCTTGGAGCATTTTCTTTAGCACAAGAGATTGTGGGATTGTAGCAAGTTAAAGACTCTGTGTTGCCACCAAGTTAGCCAAAGTTCTGCAGCAGTATTCTCAATCATTTTCTTTTAATTGACAGAAGTATTTTCCCGGGAGCAGTAGATAGAAGGATGGAGTCAGAGAATAGAACAGAGCTGCTGTAACACTGTCCACTGTGAGTTCTGCACATCAAGCCATGTTGGAGAATGTCAGTGTATAAATGTAGATCTGTATGAATATAAAGCTCCTGATTTACTTGCAGTCAGACACTTTGAACATGAAAGTATCTTCTGATTTTTACAGGAGGAAGCCTGACAAAACAAAAACAAAGATCCAACAGTATTTGCAAAGCTAAAGATAAAAGTATAATCTGTTAAATATCCATCCATCGTCTTTGACTACTTGTTGCTGCTCAGGGTTGCATGGCTACACCTGGACAGGTCACCAGTCCATCACGGGGCCACACGGAGACAAACAACCTGAGAACACACCTGTTGAATATCAACATTCTTAAAACAACATTGAGCAGTTATAACACAGTTCATTCAAACAAAATGATTTTGTGGTGAATATGCTACAGATGATGATGCTGAGGTCACATGATGCTGATTTATTGAGTTATTTATCTTTTATGTTCTCTCATGTAACTCTCCTCTTCCAGGCACTTCACGCTGTTGCCTACTTCAAGTCATCTGATGATGCTATTCAGGCTCAAACCCCTCCACCCCCAAAGGAAGACCCCCTGCGTGCACTGACAGATCGAGGACATGAGTCAGTCTACAACAAGGGTCCTGCCTCTGCCTTAGAGAGTAATCATGACATTGCAGTGACACCAGCCCCCTTGGAGCAGCTGGATGGCCTGGGGCCCCTGCAAAGAGAGAAGGTCTCCATGGGGAGCTTGAAAAGGGCTAGTGTTGATGTGGAACTGCTGGCCCCTAGGAGCCCCATGGGGAAAGAGACCATGCTAACCTTCAGTAACACACTGCCAAGAGCTAACATGAACATCAATGGTGCGCTCAGTTCCACTGAAGAACCAGTGCAGCCAGTGCAGCGGCGTCTGAAGGCCATTCAGGTTCCTCTGGACCCAGTGCGTTCACAGCAATTGGTTTCAGAGTGGAAGCAGAAATCAATAGAGATCCGAGAACTGGGAACCCGGCATGAGACAGAATGGGAAGTTGGTTCTGTGGTGGACTCTGTCAGCACTGATGATGCAGGTTCTCTGGCCCCAATAAACCAGCTCTCTGTGCAAAATGCAAGGGCAAGCTCAAGCCGTAACCCCACACCACCTCCAAGTACTGCCAAACCAGTTGCAACTCCTAGACCACCACAGATCCCCGAATCAGGACCTCCACCAGTGTCCCCAAAAAGCGCCCTGACACGGGCCAAGTGGCTCTCAATTCGGGAAAAGACGAGCGGGGAGGGGTCAGGCCTTGGTGCGTTTAATCAACCACGACTTATGCAGGTCATTGCCATGTCAAAGCAGCAGGGCCTCCTTCCTTCCTCCTCTTCCTCTGGGGGAAAGTCCTCAGAGACCACCTCCACCTGCTCTGGCACTTCCTCCACCAAAGACTCCCCACACTGCCGCCAGTCCTTTGAACGCCAGCGAGAGGAGCCAGGGATTATCACAGTGGATGCACATGCCCCTCACCATCCTGTTGTCCAAGCTTCACCCTTGGCAGGTAGTATAAATCCATGGGACTGGGTGATGGTCTCCAATGGAGGTGACCCACAAAAATCCTATGACTTGAACAGACTGAACCAAGGAGAATCATCCGCCCATGGTAGCAGCTTCTGCCAACGCCGATCAGTATCACCAGCTGCTGACCCCTCCCCAGCTGCCCCTCCCTCACAGGTGGAAGTGTCAGCTGAGGCTCAGCGTAGGGAGATAGCCATGAGACGCAAAACAGCACTAGTTCTGCTGGATCGAGAGATCCGTAACCAGAATGAACAAGAGAAATATTATAAGAGTCTGCAAGGGGGGAGGTTTAAGGATTAGACTATTGCTCTTTCAAAACAAAAGCCTCTTGCTGAAACTGATCAACAACAACACATAACACGAGGAGGATGCAGCAACTGGACAACAGAGCACCTGCATGACAAAACCCCGTAGGATTTGAGTCATTTACACAAAGCTGGATCAGAGACATCTAGTAAAATGATGGTTCTGATGCACTCAGACTTTCTTGTGCAGGCTCTGTGGATAGTCATACATAAAACGCTAATTTGTTGTTTCCTCTACTCAGAATACCCTGATCACCCAAAAAGAAGAGCATACTGCATTCATAGAGTGAATAATCTAAAAATCCTGACATGAAATTGTTGATGCTTCAATCAGAACCAGAGGGGTACACTGCAAAAACTGATTCATTTGTGTAAATCTGTAACTTACTACCTGCTGCTGTTTAGATAAAAACTTTTAACTTGACAATTGGGAGGTTTATTTTAGGCAGAGTTGGAGTATTTCAGACACTGCTTCAAGACAAGATGGTGGTGCATGCCAGTGCAGCGGCTTGTGCGGCTCTCAGGAGTAGGATTAAATATAACTCAAAAGAACTCTTTGATCCTAATGATAGTCCAGTTCTTGATTCATTCAGATCTAAAAGCAATCCTTGGCAGACTGAGCATTTTGAAAACAACTAAGGGCAAATGGAAATGGCAGAAATACAAGAGGAAGCGGTGTCAATGTAAATAGAAGCGAGGCAAAAGGGCAGTAGGGGAGAGCGGGGTAAATAGTGCCAATTTTTACTTCAAGTGCGTTTTAAGCAAGGGGATTACAGATATGTCTCCAACTTATATGTGTACACAAAATTTAGGGTGTTGTGTATTATTGGGAAAAGCCACTTTGGATCTTGAATAAATTGCTTGAAAAATATAGCTTTACAAAAAAAAGTGGTGTTGTGGCACAACTTGCCCCAGGCAAGGGGTAAATTGTGCCACACATTAAAATACAGCGGGGTAAATTGTGCCATTAATAGTTTAGGTAGAACAGCCCATTTTAATCTTACAAATGAGAATGCTATATAAAAGCAAGACAAATCCAAAAAACAATACTTTTTTTTTGTCTTTATTTAAGGTTTCAACATCACTGAAAATCTCTTTTTCTGACTGAAACAAGCCCGAGCACCACATGGACACATGCTTAGAAGAAAACAAAACATTACAGTGCCACATTTAAATTCAGCACCATTTCTAACTATGGTTCCACTAACTGCTGATTATAACTCAATGTCTCTTCAGTGACAAAAGGGAAGAGAATGAACCACGAGACCTTTCAATGTCATATTAATGCTGGCTAGCATGCAGCTAAACTATATGAGCATGGAACAGCTCTAAATGTATCCAAATATTTTCAGATTTGCTTTACTATTGCACATCCCACTTATCAAGACTGCATGGAAAAGTGAATTTATGCTCCCTTCTTGCCGTACCACCAAGCCTTTGTGGTGTAGGTAGTTTTTTAATCACATCAACTCTAGGAATGACTCCCTCATCATTCTCTTTAAATGTGAAGATGGGCTTACCATCAACAGACCTCTTATAGCTTTGCTTCAGAAATTTTGTGCTGATCTCATCACCTTGAACATTCTCCACGAATCCAAAGGATTTGGTTTTACCCTCAAACTTAACAATGACAAAGTCACCAGCAGACAGTTTTTGAGCATCATCATCATCATCATTGCTCTGGAAATCTGAACTCTCATACTCAGTGGCATCGCTAAGTGGAATTGGGAAATCACTCTCTTCTGAGCTACTGGAGGCCACTTTCTTTTTGGGTTTCTTTGGCTTAGACTCTTTCAGAACTCCTGCCTTACTTCCACTCCCTTTCTTCTTCTCAGCCTTTTCTCTGTTGTAGGTCTTCTCCAGGCCATCTTGTGACTCCTCATCAGTGGTGGGGCTTTCCGTCATCTTGTGCACCTCTGTTTTCTTCTTTGGTTTGACTTGATTTGCATGTTTGAGAGCCCTTTTCACCTCTCTGCCACTGGCACAACTTAACCCAGGCCCTTTGGCACAAATTACCCCAAACCCACCATTTTGAATTAAATGCATCCCCTAACTGTTTTTAGCTAGCATTGTGTTGAGTGAATAAACCCAAGGTATAGCTTACTAAAGCACTAAAACATATGTGAACTGTTTTCAGAGTTTTCTATAACTGTTCAAAAATCCCAGTTAAAAAACTTTGATCACTAAAATTTTACTTTGGAAGCCAAAAAAGTGTATTTTTAAATTAAAGGTGCTTACCTTTTAAGCCAAGTGCCTCCCCTCTATTCAGATTGAGTAAAATGGATGCCTCTTCAAATTTATGGGGTCACATGATCAATTTCTTCTATGGTTTTCTAGAAAACAGGGGTGGCACAACTTGCCCCTTGACACTAATTACCCCGCTCTCCCCTACTGCTAACCAGGCTACGAGCTAATGCTAGCACCAACAGACCAGCTATCCCACCCGTTTTTCTATCTAATGTGCGGGACAATAAATGGACCTTCTGAGACTGAGATTGAACCTAAAGAAATAAACAATCTGTCCCTAAAGAAGATGCAATCCTGATGCATTTTTTGGTGCATTCACACCAGCCCTGTTCAGTCCACTTGAGTCAAACTCAAGTTCACTTGCCGAGAAAGTCCGGTTCATTTGGGGAGGTGTGAACGGGCAACCGAACTAATTCGAACCTAACAACTGAACTCTAGTCCTTCTGAAAACGTGGGTCTCGGTTTGATTGAAACGAACTCTGGAGCGGTTCAATTGCATGTGTGAACGCAACCGAACCGAGACTGCACCAAAAGCAGGAAGTGGACTATATTGTGCGGGGCATCCTCTCTCGTTATCTGCTCAGCCTGAGCCCATTGCTGCAAAATATTGATCTGTTACATTTGCCAAACACAAAAGATAAATCCCAAAACCATCAGAATCTGCTGCTACTCCATGTTTGTATATGTTCACTGTAGAAGGAGACTCGCAGCACTAGGAAGACGACAACAAACAAAAACAAAAAAGTGGTGCAGCAACTCCACAGCTCCACCTCAGGCGCGGATGTAAAACAGCTTATTTGTTCCGTTTCATAAAGTGCAGTGTGAATCCAAACCGCACCAACTAAAAACAGCTGTTGCAATTTTGGTCTCCAATCAAACCGAGTCTATCGGACTATCAGGTGTAAATACAGCCCAAGTCCTGACAGAGACTTGGCTTAACAACACAAAGCTGGACTTGATCTTTGAGCTTCATGGATGGGTGCTTTTTCACTCCAACAGAGACCGACAGCTCAGGGGGAAAACAAAGGGAGGTGGGCTGTGCATCTACATCAACCAAGGTTGGTGCACTGAACTGAAGACACTGCTCAGATGCTGTGGAATATTTCATAGTGAAATGTCATCCTCATTATTTACCATGTGAATTTAATGTGGTTTTTATTGTTGCTGTTTACGTGCCCCAATGAGCTAATGCTAATGATGCACTGAATGAGCTACAGGACAGCACCAGCTTGCTTCAAAACAAACACCCTGATGCACTGTTTGTAGTAGTAGGAGACTTTGATCACGTCAACCTACAATATTTTCTGCCCATGTTCCACCAACATGTTAGCATCACCACACAGGAGGGAAATACTCTCGATTAAGTTTATTCAAACAAGTCTGGCCCTAACAGGGCAGTGCCCCGCCCACATCTTGATGCTTCAGACCACATTTCCCTCCTGATGACTCCTGCATACTGCTCTGTGGCTAAAAGTGGAGAGACTGTGACAAAGACTATCTCCATATGGCCCGAGGAGCTGTGTCAGAGCTTCAAGACTGGTTTGAAACCACAGACTGGCAGATATTCAGAGAGGCTGTCTCAGCTGGAGGTGAGGTGGACCTGGAGGAGTACGCATCTGCTGTTCTATTCAGGATGCTGCATTCAAGTGTGGGAATGCAGAAATACTCAAAACAGCTAAAAGGAATCTGAAAGCAGGAATAAAAAGAGCAAAATCCACATTTGCTCAGAGGATCTAAGGTCATTTGGAATCTACCAATCCACAGAGTTTGTGGAGGGCCATCAGATGAATCACTGATTATAAGAAAGACACGACACAATATTCTGAAGATCCACAGCTCCCAGATACCCTGAAAACCTTCTATGCTCGCCATGAAGCTTCCAACCCCACCACCACTCCATCCCAGTTCACCCCTTCCCCAGAGGAGCCTCCACCAATTAACTTCTCCACAGCAGAGGTGATGGAGGTGCTGATGATGCTCAACCCCTGGAAGGCCCCAGGTCCTGATGGGGGTCCCAGGCAGGGTCCTGAAAGAATGCTCTCCAACTGTCTGAGGTTTTAGGAGACATTTTCAACATCCCATCATCTCAGACCAGAGTCCCACCATGAGTCCCACCATGCCTCAAGACATCCACAATCATTCCTGTGCCAAAGTCCCACGTGACATCCTGCCTCAATGACTATCAACCAGTCACACTAACTTCTGTTATTATGAAGTGCTTTGAAAGGCTGGTGATAAGACATCTGAAGCAGACCATCAACACAGGGGAGGACTCAAAACAGTATGCATACAGGAAGAACCGGTCCACAGCAGACGCCATCTCTACCATGATCCATCAAGTCCTCTCACACACTGGGAACAAGGACTCCTATCTGAGGCTGATGATGTTTTCGGTCCTGCATTTAATACCCTCATTCCCCAGAAACTTATGTCCTACACAGGCTACTGTGCAACTGGGTCCTTGACTTCCTGACTGGCAGACCACAGAGTGTGACGATCAATAACACAGTGTCCTCCACCATCATCCTGAACATCAGCTCGCCACAAGAATGTGTGTTCGGTCCACTGCTGTACACTCTGATGACCTTCGACTGCAGAACACGGCATGAGAACAATCTTGTCGTGAAGTTTGCAGACCACACAGCAGTGGTGAGACTCATAACACATGGAAACAAGACAACATACAGACAGGGGAGTCAAAGACCTGGTGTGCTGGTGTGGGGAAAATAATCTGTTTCACTCAAAAGACCAAGGGAATGGTTGTGGATTTCTGCAAGTCTGCTCCTACCAACTACTCTCCTGTGTACATCAGCTGTTCAGATTGTATCATCTGTCAAGTACCTTGGAGTACATTTCACTGACACCCTCAACTGGCGCACAAACACCTCAGCTGTGATCAAGAAATCCTATTAGCGTCTTTACTTTCTGAGGAAGTTAATGAAAGGAGGATTAAACACAGACATTCTCAGGTCTACAGCTGTGCAGTGGAGAGTGTCTTGACATCATGTCTCACTGTGTGGTATGAAAGCTGTACATTGCCAGAGAAGAAGACCCTGCAACGTGTGGTCAAGCTGGCTCAGATGACCATTGGGTGCAGCTTGCAATCTCTGGCAGACATTTACACCACCAGATGAAGGAAAAGAGCACCTGCATCCTCCATGACACCACCCACTCCGCCTATAACATGTTCGCTCTGCTGCCGTCTGGAAGAGGCGACGATGCATTTGTGCAAAGACATCAAGACCGAGGAACAGTTTTTATCTGGATGCAGTCAGACTGTTAAACAGCTCTAACATTTGTTATTAAAGAGGCCATTTCACACAAATTTCATGACTTTGTAGTTATTTCTAAAGTATTAACCTGTAATATGGTAAATGGCGTGTACTTGTACGGGGCGTACTTGTACGGGGGCGGCCGTGGCTCAGGCGGTAGAGCGGGTCGTCTGGTAACCAGAAGGTCACCGGCTCGAATCCCCGCTCTGCCCAGAGAAAAAAATCGCCTGGCCGTTGTGTCCTTGGGCAAGACACTTAACCCACCCTGCCTGTTTGGTGGTGGTCGGAGGGTCCGGTGGCGTCTGGCAGCCTCGCCTCTGTCAGTGTGTCCCAGGACAGCTGTAGCTACATGTGTGTAGTTCATCACCAAATGTGTGAGAGTGTGTGTGAATGGGTGAATGACTGACTGTAGTGTGAAGCGCTTTGGGGGTTGTAGGACCTGAGTAAAGTACTATACAAGTACACGCCGTTTGTGTCTATTTTTATATTTATTGTGTTTTTTTTTTTTTACTTTTATAATTTTCACTTTCATTATAATGTATGCCAAGATCTGGGAAACCTAATTTCATTCAACCAGAAATGGTTGAATGACAATAAAATCAAAGTAAATTCAGTTACTATGGTGATGAATTCCAACTTTGTTTCCTTGGTGATGAGTTCAGACTCTGTTACCATGGTGATGAGGTCAGAGAGTGTTTCAATGGTGATGAGTTCAGACTGTTTCCATGGTGATAACTTCAGATATGTTTTCTATGTTCACGAGTTTAGATTTTGTTGGCATGTTAAATTCAGACAAAGTTTCGATTTAGCAGGTTGAGACGTTAATCTGTCTCTTTAGAATTTTGGCTAGTAAAGAGGATAGTGAATTATGTGTTTCTATCAGGATTGTTGGACTACTTGTTTATTTGAAATTATGGACAGTTTTTACTGAGATGATGTCCACCCTGAGACTGTCTGAGCCTGAAAGTCAGTGTCCTCACTGATGAACCTGTGGCTAGGAAGATAAGCAGTTACCATGGCAACTCATTCAGCAAAAACCTGGGGTGAAAAAGTACAAAGAAAGATGCACAAATGAGCAGTGTAACTAGAACATTGTAACATGGACCTTGATGATGTGTTGTTGCCTTCTTGTTGTCGTGGTTCAGTTGCTAAAGTGATGACTATGTTTTTTGTGCACTGTTCTCTTATTGGTTCAGGCTTTGAGACCATTTGGTGTGTGTTTAGTGTTGATCTTCAGAATTTAAGGAAAAACCTCACTGATACGAACATGATTTAATTTAAATAATGCTGATATAAAATGTGAAACATTTTAAGGCTATGGTCAGGAACAAAATACAAAAATCATAAAGAAGTAATTTATTGTTAAAACAGGTATAATATTGTGGCTTTTGTTTGTTTTATTCTGATAATCTACTGTGCAGATTTTGGCTGTTGTCTTCTCAGTGGCTCTGATGTGGGCATGCATTAAAACAGCTTGTACCTTATTTGACAATTCCTGGTTTCAAATGGACTGATTGCTTTGTGTCATTTGAAGAAACAGGAACAACAATGAACACTTCTTACCAACATGTTTTCATCATTTCCATGTGTGTAAGGTGAAGAGTTTTATTTTTTATTTTAGCAGTGATAATGGTGGAACTGTGGATATACTGTACAATTGGAGCTTTAAGGGGAAAAAAATCTATTTTATTTTTTTTACCTCTGTTTATCCCCTACTGAGGTGCTGAAATCCAATCAGAGGAAGTATCTGTGAGTGATGAGTTCTAATAAGCTGATATCAGGTCTGCTGATGCTGTTAGTCTGTGTTGCTGCATGTGATAACACTTTATACTCAACCATGAAAAGCTTCAGCAATCTGAAAAAAATCATTGTTTCTGCTTAAATGTAAAATCTGCAGAATATGTGCATCATGTGACTGAAATGTAAAAGTGCTGCTGTTAAAAAAATGATGATGAAGATGATGCTGCATGTTTTGTGCTTGTCAGGATGAAGAGTCTGAATAAAAACATGTTCTTCATCAGTCTGTTTAGAGTCGCTTCTTTCAGTGTCTCTGCAAAAATCACCTGTCTGTTTGTAGTGATCAGGACTCTAATCCTCCTTTAGGAGATCACCTGATGTTGAGGACTGATGCAGCCACAGAAACACTGTACCTGTTTATTTTGTGATGGACCGGTCACCTGAACACCTGTGACCTACCACTCACCCAATGGCGCATCCATAACCCTGGAAAGAAAGTGGATGGCTAGATAGAAAGATGATCAGATGGACCACACCACCACAACCAGATCAGATCTCCGCTTGGAGGAATAAAGGACACCTTCAACTTCTGGTCATCACACAGAAAGACAAACCCAAGTCCTAATACACACCTCTCCATCCCTTCAGCTTCTTGAGGAAATCCAGCCACTGCAGTGTTGCCATGACAACAACAGATGAGGACGTGTGAAAGAGAGAGGGATGAGGGGGTGTGAGGGTGCCTTTTCTAGAATTCTATTAATCTAGAATAAGGAGTGAGTGAATGACAAATTGCATCTAACTGGTAAATTAGGCATTTAGCATGAACTAATCGACTCATTATGTTGTATTTCTCATAAAAAATGTAATTTCAGATATTAATTTATGTAATTGCAGAAACTTACAATGTAAACAGGTTCTTAATCCACCACACTGGTACAGAAATAACATTTATCCTCTACATTCAGAATATATTTACAAATTGTTGAGTTGTGTTGGTAGGCTAATGTGTAACCTGCCTCTTCCAGATCTACGTGTCGCCCTGTCTTGCTGCTATCATCATACCTGAACACCTGTCCCAAAGCACAATGCTAACATATGACTGGTCCGGACCACCAGTGGAGTCGAGTCAGACGGTTTAGTTGGAGCAGAACTAGATGGATTTTCGCAGTTTTGGAAAACTCCAAATCTCGATTTGAAACACCAGTTCTTTGGTTTTGTAGTTGTGGAGGAGCGTCAATAGAACATTACATATTCTATAGTGAATGATATCTCTGTTCTCAGAACAAAATTAATTTCAAATAAAGTTATTAAACTTTAGTCAAAGACAATGTTTTCAGCTGTGATAATAAAGCTGATCGTGGAAATATTGGTGTTAGCATAAAACAAAAGAAAACAAAGAATACAGTGCTGGGTTATTTCAAGGAATAGCTGAAAGTAGCCTGAAAGTGTTAAGAACAGACGACCTAGACTTCACTGATGCCAGCGTGGGGAACGTATTTGGCTGGAGTTTTACAGAATTCCAAAAACAAAAAATTTGCAAGCTTCAATGACTGATAATTAGCACCAGAATATGATGTAACGCCAGCACCTGACAGTCAGAGCTCAGGGACAAAGACTGTGGGCTAACACCAGCACCTTGACAGTCAGAACCCAGGGAGAAAGACTGCCTGGCTGATGTAACTCCATCACCTGACGGTTGGAGTTCAGGGACAAAAGGCTGTGGCTCAGGTGATAGAGCCATAGACATTATGTCTATGGATAGAGCGGTCATCGAGTAACTGGAGGGTCACCGGTTCAAATACCCAGATCGCCTGGCCATTGTGTCCTTGGGCTAAACACTTCACCATCCTGCCTGTTTGGTGGTGGTCACAGGGTCCTGGCAGCCTCGCTTCTGTCAGTGTGTCCCAGCTGTGGCTACAACATGTGTGTATTTTAGCACCACTAAACAAGAGAGTGTGTGTGTGAATGGGTGAATAACATACTTTTGCGCTTTGGGAGCCTGTCTGATGTACTGTCTCAAGCACCTGACAGTCAGAGCTCAGGGAGAATGAATGGCTTGTATCTCAGCACCTGACAGTGAGAACTGAGGGCGATACAAGTAGCGCAGCCGCAGACCGAACTTCCGTTTTGTGATTCAGTAGTTACCGTTAGCAGAAGCTCGGAGCTAATTTTAAGTTCTCCGAAAGTTTGGGCGGTTCCCCTTCCACATGCTTCAGTTTGATCCGACTGAAGCAGCTCGTAACACGGTTCTGGGTTCACTAACTGGGCGCTAGCTCCACTGGGTGACGAGCGACAAAAAACGTCCGTTTTTCTGACTAGCAGCTAGCTAATAGCTAGCTGCTTCCCGCTGATGAAAACACCGCGAGGACGTTTCTCTGACAGGTGAGTCTGACACACCTGAGTGTCAGCTGGAGGATGTTTACTGATAGAAACCCAGCTGACCCCACCCACACCTGAATCACCCAATATGTACCGGCCGATACACAACACGTAAAACTGGTTGATATTGATCAATAATTATGCTGATCTCAATGTTCCTGCCAGACGTCCAGGTAAGCAGAATACCTGAACATGTCATGACACATCAGCGGTCGCTGCTGTTTCATCCTAATGCGTCATTTGTAGGAGATAAACAAGTTGAAGAAACTTCCGGACAAACATCTCTGATGTCAGAGGACCTGCTTCCGGAAGTTTCCTGGTTCCGTCTGGTCAAACCTGAGTGGAGACAACATCGTGTTTTTTACCTGCAAACCTTCCAGACAACCCCGACATATTCAGTATTTTTATAACTGTCCTGTCATGACCTTTAACCTAACCTGCTGACTGATTCCTGTACAGTCTGACCTTTAACCTACTGACTGAGTCCTGTAGAATCTGACCTAGGGCTGGGCAGTATGGCAGAATTTTCATATCACTTTGTTTTTTCTAAATTATAATAGTTTTATGGTATTTGACTGTATTTTTTATACAATCAACTTTACCCACATTAGCTTATAATAAGTAAAGAATGACTGCATTAGATTATCTTTAAATAGCCCATTTTACTGTCATGCACAATACCATGTTTTTGTTGTGCAGCCTCTTGAAAATATGATTGCCAATAGGAATTGACCTTTCGCTGGCTCCGCCCCCAAAATGGCCATTGACCAATCACACAACCCTTACTATGTGAGCAGGTCTGACAAACAATAACTCCAAACAGGATGGTAAAGCACATCTACTAACTACTAACTAGATGTCAGGGGGAGCTCAGTGGTGAGGAGCATCCCGAGAGTTGGCATGGTCCTCCCGTGTATAAGCGTGAGCCGGCTCAGAATTGTCACTCTTGGCACTCTTTCTGAAATGTTGAAATTTAAATTAAATTAAATTTAAACTAATTAAATTCTGTAAATTATTTTTATTTACAGTTAAAATTGGCTTTATTTAATGACATACTTAAAAAAAAAAAAGTATAATAGTAGGTTATCTCCTGGGACCATAAGTGAATGTCAGGTCTGCTGCCCTTAAATGGATCCGCATCACGCTGTGCAAGTAAAAAAGTACGCCTTAGCGTACTCTTAAGTTCTGGCGAAGTTATTGCATATCCTAACACATAGGGTAAGGCTTATTTCTGCCACTTGTCGGAGAACTGTAGCCAGTGATCCCTAACAAGTGGTGGGGACGAAATAGTCAAGTGCAAAAAGTGCTGGGGACATGTCCCCAGCGTCCCAGGTTAAAATGGCGCCTATGGTTCTGACTGTATCTTAGTAAATAAATCTGTTCTGTATTTCTCACTTTAAGGTGTTTGAGCTGATCCAAGTGTCAGAGGGTCTCTGACTCCTACCTGAGCTGAGTTGGATCACAGTTCCACCTTGCTTTCATGGCACAGACAGCAGTCATGCTGACCTAGGGTCGTATCTGGGAACATTAGAGTCCTGCAGAGACTGAGATCATGTCGGAGAACCAGGCCAACAACAATGTCCCTCTGAACAACAACAATAACATGGGGCCCAACAGGATTCGGAACCCCAACATCAACCAGAACCCACTCATTAATGTGCGTGACCGTCTCTTCCATGCCCTCTTCTTCAAGATGGCTGTTACCTACGCACGGCTCTTCCCACCATCCTTCAGGAGAGTCTTTGAGTTCTTCGTCCTGCTCAAGGTGAGAAGTCACACTGCACACCTGAGTGATTCAGTCCAGTTAGTGGGATAATTTTCAAAAGGTTCTTTAAAGGTACAATGTATAACAGGTAAATACTCACCCAACAGTCTAATGTCCCACTGATGATGAAAGTAAGGCTGTATTCACACCTGTATTCACACCTGATAGTCCGGTGGACTCGGTTTGATTGAGGACCAAAGTTGTAACATTGTTGCTGTTTTTAGTTTGTGCGGTTTGGACACTGCACTTTATGAAACAGACCAAATAAGCTTAGGTGCATGTTTTACATCCCCGCCTGTGGTGGCGCTGTGGAGTTTCTGCACTACTTTTTTATTGTTGTTACTGCACTTCCTGGTGCTGCCATGGGAGAGTGAAACATAAACAAACTTGGAAAACTTGGAGTAGCAGCAGACTCTGGTGGTTTTGGGATTGATGTTTTGGTGAATGTACCAGGTCAATATTCTGCAGCAATGGGTTCAGGATGAGCAGATAACAAGGCAGAGGACTACACGAGCCAGCTGAGACGGCTGCAGAATATAGTCCGTTTCCTGCTTTTGGTGCGGTCCCGGTCCTGTTGCGTTCACATGCAATCGAACCACTCCAGAGTTCGTTTCAATCGAACCGAGACCCACGTTTTTAGGCAGATTAGAGTTCAATTGTTTGGTCCGAATCAGAGTTTGGTTGCCCGTTCACACCTCCCCAAACGAACTGGACTTCCTGTGCAAATGAACTAGAGTTCGATTCAAGTGGACTAAACAGGGCTGGTGTGAATGCACCCTAAAGTTAGATTGTAACAGATCTGGATCTCAGTCAGCTGGGTGGTCTCTAGTTTCTGTTCCAGGACAGAATCATTGTTTACACGTCCAGACTTCCTGGTTCCATAGTGAATCACATGTCAACCTGCAGGTTACCAAGTCTTCAACACAAGCAGCTGGAATTCCACAACGACCAGCAGCCCTGAGGTAACTAGTAGTAAACCTAAGAAACCACCACATCCTTCCCAAAAACTGAACTAATACAAGAGAAACTAAACCAGGATCAACACTGGACCTGGCAACCCAGCAGATACATCGGGGGGGTGAGAGGGGACTGGTTGGATTTCTACATAATTAATTTGACCATAAGGTCTAATTCTTATATGTTGTAACTTTAATCTATATACTTCCATTAACTCATTCAGTGTCATAGACGTCTCTACAGCTTTTATTGGCTTAAATCCTGCAAAGCATTCTGGGGCAGCTGCTCGCTGAATATGAACTCATTACAGGCTGTATTTAGTCATATGATCCAGGAGGGGGCAGTGGTGCACTTCTCTGGGTTGGATCTCTATTATTTACCCTGTAACAAAGCCATGTGGAGCGGGGGAGGAGCCAGGCAGTCAGAACGAGACAGGCGGTGAATGCGGAAGCGAGAATCAGAGTCTGTAAAGCAACTGGGAAGCAATCTCGTTCAGAGTTATTACAAACTAGTATAGAATTGATGGAATTGAGAAGGTGGTGGAGTTTATTACATGAATAAAATAACTCCAGCGTGACAGTCAGATCTACTGGGGCCGAGTATTGTGTTGAAGATGACAGGAAGGATCTCCTGTTGAGGGTTCTAGCTGTAGACGGGAAGGATCTCCTGTTGAGGGTTCTAGCTGTAGACAGGAAGGATCTCCTGTTGAGGGTTCTAGCTGTAGACAGGAAGGATCTCCTGTAGAGGGTTCTAGCTGTGGACGGGAAGGATATCCTGTAGAGGGTTCTAGCTGTGAACAGGAAGGATCTCCTGTAGAGGGTTCTAGCTGTAGACGGGAAGGATCTCCTGTTGAGGGTTCTAGCTGTGGACGGGAAGGATATCCTGTAGAGGGTTCTAGCTGTGAACAGGAAGGATCTCCTGTTGAGGGTTCTAGCTGTAGACGGGAAGGATCTCCTGTTGAGGGTTCTAGCTGTAGACAGGAAGGATCTCCTGTTGAGGGTTCTAGCTGTAGACAGGAAGGATCTCCTGTAGAGGGTTCTAGCTGTAGATGGGAAGGATCTCCTGTTGAGGGTTCTAGCTGTGGACTGGAAGGATCTCCTGTAGAGGGTTCTAGCTGTAGACAGCGAGGATCTCCTGTTGAGGGTTCTAGCTGTGGACGGGAAGGATCTCCTGTAGAGGGTTCTAGCTGTGGACAGGAAGGATCTCCTGTAGAGGGTTCTAGCTGTAGACAGGAAGGATCTCCTGTAGAGGGTTCTAGCTGTAGACGGGAAGGATCTCCCTTAGAGGGGTCTAGCTGTAGACAGGAAGGATCTCCTGGAGAGGGTTCTAGCTGTAGACGGGGAGGATCTCCTGTAGAGGGTTCTAGCTGTAGACGGGAAGGATCTCCTGTAGAGGGTTCTAGCTGTGGACAGGAAGGATCTCCTGTAGAGGGTTCTAGCTGTGGACGGGAAGGATCTCCTGTAGAGGGTTCTAGCTGTGGACGGGAAGGATCTCCTGTTGAGGGTTCTAGCTGTAGACAGGAAGGATCTCCTGTAGAGGGTTCTAGCTGTGGACAGGAAGGATCTGCTGTAGAGGGTTCTAGCTGTGGACAGGAAGGATCTCCTGTAGAGGGTTCTAGCTGTAGACGGGAAGGATCTCCTGTAGAGGGTTCTAGCTGTGGACGGGAAGGATCTCCTGTAGAGGGTTCTAGCTGTGGTCGGGAAGGATCTCCTGTAGAGGGTTCTAGCTGAGGACGGGAAGGATCTCCTGTTGAGGGTTCTAGCTGTGGACAGGAAGGATCTCCTGTAGAGGGTTCTAGCTTGGACGGGAAGGATCTCCTGTAGAGGGTTCTAGCTGTGGACAGCGAGGATCTCCTGTAGAGGGTTCTAGCTGTGGACGGGAATGATCTACTGTAGAGGGTTCTAGCTGTTGACAGGAAGGATCTCCTGTTGAGGGTTCTAGCTGTAGACAGGAAGGATCTCCTGTAGAGGGTTCTAGCTGTAGACAGGAGGATCTCCTGTTGAGGGTTCTAGCTGTGGACGGGAAGGAGCT
>SSNP01000115.1:0-67897 GCA_006937955.1 Pachypanchax playfairii | reverse complement strand
GCTGTAGGCGGGAAGGATCTCCTGTAGAGGGTTCTAGCTGTGGATGGGAAGGGTCTCCTGTTGAGGGTTCTAGCTGTAGACAGGAAGGATCTCCTGTAGAGGGTTCTAGCTGTGGACGGGAAGGATCTCCTGTAGAGGGTTCTAGCTGTGGACGGGAAGGATCGCCTGTTGGGGGTTCTAGCTGTGGACAGGAAGTATCTCCTGTAGAGGGTTCTAGCTGTAGACAGGAAGGATCTCCTGTAGAGGGTTCTAGCTGTGGACAGGAAGGATCTCCTGTAGAGGGTTCTAGCTGTGGACGGGAAGGATCTCCTGTAGAGGGTTCTAGCTGTGGACGGGAAGGATCTCCTGTTGAGGGTTCTAGCTGTGGACGGGAAGGATCTGCTGTAGAGGGTTCTAGCTGTGGACGGGAAGGATCTCCTGTAGAGGGTTCTAGCTGTAGACGGGAAGGATCTCCTGTAGAGGGTTCTAGCTGTGGGCAGGAAGGATCTCCTGTTGAGGGTTCTAGCTGTAGACGGGAAGGATCTCCTGTTGAGGGTTCTAGCTGTAGACAGGAAGGATCTCCTGTTGAGGGTTCTAGCTGTAGACGGGAAGGATCTCCTGTTGAGGGTTCTAGCTGTGGACGGGAAGGATCTCCTGTAGAGGGTTCTAGCTGTGGACAGGAAGGATCTCCTGTAGAGGGTTCTAGCTGTGGACAGGAAGGATCTCCTGTAGAGGGTTCTAGCTGTGGACGGGAAGGATCTCCTGTAGAGGGTTCTTGCTGTAGACAGGAAGGATCTCCTGTTGAGGGTTCTAGCTGTAGACAGGATGGATCTCCTGTAGAGGGTTCTAGCTGTAGACAGGAAGGATCTCCTGTAGAGGGTTCTAGCTGTAGACGGGAAGGATCTCCTGTAGAGGGTTCTAGCTGTAGACGGGAAGGATCTCCTGTTGAGGGTTCTAGCTGTAGACAGGAAGGATCTCCTGTTGAGGGTTCTAGCTGTGGACGGGAAGGATCTCCTGTTGAGGGTTCTAGCTGTGGACGGGAAGGATCTCCTGTTGAGGGTTCTAGCTGTGGACGTGAAGGATCTCCTGTAGAGGGTTCTAGCTGTGGACGGGAAGGATCTCCTGTAGAGGGTTCTAGCTGTGGACGGGAAGGATCTCCTGTAGAGGGTTCTAGCTGTGGACGGGAAGGATCTGCTGTAGAGGGTTCTAGCTGTGGACGGGAAGGATCTCCTGTAGAGGGTTCTAGCTGTAGACAGGAAGGATCTCCTGTAGAGGGTTCTAGCTGTAGTCAGGAAGGATCTCCTGTAGAGGGTTCTAGCTGTAGTCAGGAAGGATCTCCTGTAGAGGGTTCTAGCTGTAGTCAGGAAGGATCTCCCAAAGAGGGTTCTATCTGTGGACGGGAAGGTTCTCCTGTGGAGGGTTCTAGCTGTGGACGGGAAGGATCTCCTGTAGAGGGTTCTAGCTGTGGACGGGAAGGATCTCCTGTAGAGGGTTCTAGCTGTAGACGGGAAGGATCTGCTGTAGGGGGTTCTAGCTGTGGACGGGAAGGATCTGCTGTAGAGGGTTCTAACTGTGGACGGGAAGGATCTCCTGTAGAGGGTTCTAGCTGTAGACGGGAAGGATCTCCTGTAGAGGGTTCTAGCTGTAGACGGGAAGGATCTCCTGTAGAGGGTTCTAGCTGTAGACGGGAAGGATCTCCTGTAGAGGGTTCTAGCTGTAGATGGGAAGGTTCTCCTGTGGAGGGTTCTATCTGTGGACGGGAAGGTTCTCCTGTGGAGGGTTCTAGCTGTGGACGGGAAGGTTCTCCTGTGGAGGGTTCTAGCTGTGGACGGGAAGGATCTCCTATAGAGGGTTCTAGCTGTGGACGGGAAGGTTCTCCTGTGGAGGGTTCTAGCTGTGGACGGGAAGGATCTCCTATAGCGTCTGTGTTGGATCTGTTGTTGAGTTACTGTGTTGTGAAGAGGATGATGAGGGTTTTCCATCATGTTCTTCACCCTCCTTTGGACCATCAACAAGAACTAGCTTTATGAAACCAAACTGGACCCTTGAAACTACACTAATCCTGCTTTATAGAACAGGCCCCTGTTTCATAATGTGGTCTAAACAGTTGGCTGTGAACATGTCCCAAGTCCATCATCAAAGCTGTAGTGAACACTCTCCAGACCTACCAAGGACACATTCAGAACAAGGCATCTAAATTTAAAGTGATCTTCCCTGTGTCTCAGGTGTTTTGTGTGATGCATTGGAGGAATAGAATGTTGTGCTGTAGGGTTTCACATTGGTTAATACAACATTCTCCTCTTGGTCTCTTTCAGGCGCTCTTTGTCCTCTTTATCCTCGCCTACATCCACATTGCCTTTTCCCGCTCCCCCATCAACTGTTTGGAGGTAGTAAGGGACCGATGGCCTCGTGACGGCATCCTTCGGGTGGAGATTCAGAGAAATTCCAGTCGAGCTGCTGTGTTCCTGCAGCATTATGACTCCACTGGCGTTCGGGAGGAGCTGGAGGTCGACGACAACCAAGGAGAAGAAATGGTGGCCAAGATTGGTCCGGCATCACCACTAGAGGAGGATGATGAAGAAGAGGAGACTCTAGAGTTGTTTAACAACAGATCAGTGCAGGTGAGTCAGGATGACACCCCTCTCTGTGTTCCTGACTGTATCTGTCGGTTTTCACCTGTTCTTACCTGTCTGCAGTTTGATCTGGAGATTGAGCCTCACCTGAAACCATCTGTGGTTGGAGGACTTGTTGGAGGAGCAGCAGGAGGTGTAAACGACAGCCAGGATGTGTCCTTCAGCCAAACTTCTAAAGGTATCCAGCTTCTGAGGAACTCTCTACCTCCTCCCATCACTCCCCCTCCTACTCTTCCCCTGAACCCTCCTGCTTTACACCTGTTGAGTCAGTTGTAAACACTTAGTTGTTTTGGATTGTGTTTATTGTGGACATTCGTGTTCTTTTGTTCTAGACACTATATGTTGTCATGTGTTTTCCCTGTTACTGATGTTATATGTTATGTTCTTTACATGAAGTGTTGTATTGCACTTCATGTCATGTTGTCTTGTCATGTTGTGGTTACAGTGTGGCCTCAGGACGAGTACATCGTGGAATATTCTCTGGAGTACGGTTTTCTGCGTCTGTCCCAGACCACCAGGCAGAGACTCAACATCCCCGTCATGGTTGTCACTCTGGGTCCGAGTCTAAGCCACCAACACGCCATCACGTGACCACACACTATTTCATGATCCCTTCACATGACTTGCATGTCAGCACATGATCTCATCATATGACGTCAATCAATCAATCAATCAATCAATCAATCAATCAATCAATCAATCAATCAATCAATCAATCAATCAATCAATCAATCAATCAATCAATCAATCAATCAATCAATCAATCAATCAATCAATCAATCAATCAATCAATCAATCAATCAATCAATCAATCAAATTTTATTTGTAAAAGTGATTCGATTTGATTAGATTTAGTTTAATGTCATGCAGACAAGCTTGGATGGAATCAGGGTCTGAAAGGTTCTGGGTAACCAGCAGATAGATTTGTAAATCATCTGCATACAGATGGAATGACATTATGACGCGATATCACAGAACCTAAAGGAATCAAATACTGAGAAAATAACACAGAGAAAACATGCACATCATCACATGATTTCAACACATGACCTTAACATTGTCACATGATCTTATCCCCTGACCTGCAAGTCAGCACATGATCTCATCACGTGACCATACTCTGTCACATGATCTTATTACATGACCTGCACGTTGTCACATGATCTCATCACCTGACTTCACTCAGTGACATGATCTCATCACATGACTGCACTCCAGCACAGAGCTCATGTCTGTCTTGGTCTATTTAGATCCCATGAAGGACGAATGTTTTGGAGATGGATTCAGTCGTTTTCTGCTTGATGAGTTTCTGGGATATGATGACATCCTGATGTCGAGTGTGAAGGCGCTTGCTGAAAATGAAGAAAATAAAGGTAAATAGGCTCCGCCCACTGCCAGATCTGAAGAGGAGCTTTATTGTCAAATGAAGAATTGATATCTAAATCTCCTAGACAATGTTCTACACACAATACTACACACAAAACTACACACAGTACTACACACAATATTACACACAATACTACACACAGTTCTACACACAATACTACACACAATACTACACACAGTTCTACACACAATACTACACACAATACTACACACAATACTACACACAGTTCTACACACAATACTACACACAATACTACACACAGTTCTACACACAATACTACACACAATACTACACACAGTTCTACACACAATACTACACACAGTTCTACACACAATACTACACACAGTTCTACACACAGTACTACACACAGTTCTACACACAGTACTACACACAGTTCTACACACAGTACTACACACAGTTCTACACACAATACTACACACAGTTCTACACACAATACTACACACAGTATTACACAGTCATTAAAAGTACTACACGGTCTTATACAGTACTACACACAGTACTACACACAGTTCTACACACAATACTACACACAGTTCTACACACAATACTACACACAGTTCTACACACAATACTACACACAGTATTACACACAGTTCTACACACAATACTACACAAAATACTACACACAATACTACACACAATACTACACACAGTTCTACACACAATACTACACACAGTTCTACACACAATACTACACACAGTTCTACACACAATACTACACACAGTTCTACACACAATACTACACACAATACTACACACAATACTACACACAATACTACACACAGTTCTACACACAATACTACACACAGTTCTACACAGTTCTACACACAGTACTACACACAGTTCTACACACAGTACTACACACAGTTCTACACACAATACTACACACAGTTCTACACACAATTCTACACACAATTCTACACACAGTACTACACACAATACTACACACAGTTCTACACACAATTCTACACACAGTTCTACACACAATACTACACACAGTTCTACACACAATACTACACACAATACTACACACAGTTCTACACACAATACTACACACAGTACTACACACAATACTACACACACTACTACACACAATACTACACACAATACTACACACAATACTACACACAATACTACACACAGTTCTACACACAATACTACACACAGTTCTACACACAATACTACACACAATACTACACACAGTTCTACACACAATACTACACACAATACTACACACAATACTACACACAGTTCTACACACAATACTACACACAGTTCTACACACAGTACTACACACAGTTCTACACACAGTTCTACACACAATACTACACACAGATTACACAGTCATTTAAAGTACTACACGGTCTTATACAGTACTACACACAGTACTACACACAGTTCTACACACAATACTACACACAGTTCTACACACAATACTACACACAGTTCTACACACAATACTACACACAATACTACACACAGTTCTACACACAATACTACACACAGTTCTACACACAGTTCTACACACAATACTACACACAGTATTACACAGTCATTTAAAGTACTACACGGTCTTATACAGTACTACACACAGTACTACACACAGTTCTACACACAATACTACACACAGTTCTACACACAATACTACACACAATACTACACACAGTTCTACACACAATACTACACACAGTTCTACACACAATACTACACACAATACTACACACAGTTCTACACACAATACTACACACAATACTACACACAGTTCTACACACAATACTACACACAGTTCTACACACAATACTACACACAGTTCTACACACAATACTACACACAGTTCTACACAGTTCTACACACAGTACTACACACAGTTCTACACACAGTACTACACACAGTTCTACACACAATACTACACACAATACTACACACAGTTCTACACACAGTTCTACACACAGTACTACACACAATACTACACACAGTTTTACACACAATACTACACACAGTTCTACACACAATACTACACACAGTTCTACACACAATACTACACACAGTTCTACACACAATACTACACACAGTTCTACACACAATACTACACACAATACTACACACAGTTCTACACACAGTTCTACACACAGTACTACACACAATACTACACACAGTTTTACACACAATACTACACACAGTTCTACACACAATACTACACACAGTATTACACAGTCATTTAAAGTACTACACGGTCTTATACAGTACTACACACAATACTACACACAGTTCTACACACAATACTACACACAGTTCTACACAATACTACACACAGTTCTACACACAATACTACACACAATACTACACACAGTTCTACACACAATACTACACACAGTTCTACACACAATACTACACACAGTTCTACACACAATACTACACACAATACTACACACAGTTCTACACACAATACTACACACAGTTCTACACACAATACTACACACAATACTACACACAGTTCTACACACAGTTCTACACACAATACTACACACAATACTACACACAGTTCTACACACAATACTACACACAGTTCTACACACAATACTACACACAGTTCTACACACAATACTACACACAGTTCTACACAGTTCTACACACAGTACTACACACAGTTCTACACACAATACTACACACAGTTCTACACACAGTTCTACACACAATACTACACACAATACTACACACAGTTCTACACACAATACTACACACAATACTACACACAGTTCTACACACAATACTACACACAGTTCTACACACAATACTACACACAGTTCTACACACAATACTACACACAATACTACACACAATACTACACACAATACTACACACAGTTCTACACACAATACTACACACAGTACTACACACAATACTACACACAGTACTACACACAATATTACACACAATACTACACACAGTTCTACACAATACTACACACAGTTCTACACACAATACTACACACAATCCTACACACAGTTCTACACACAATACTACACACAATACTACACACAATACTACACACAGTTCTACACACAATACTACACACAGTTCTACACACAATACTACACACAGTATTACACAGTCATTAAAAGTACTACACGGTCTTATACAGTACTACACACAGTACTACACACAGTTCTACACACAATACTACACACAGTTCTACACACAATACTACACACAATACTACACACAGTTCTACACACAATTCTACACACAATTCTACACACAATACTACACACACTACTACACACAATACTACACACAGTTCTACACACAATACTACACACAATACTACACACAGTTCTACACACAATACTACACACAGTTCTACACACAATACTACACACAGTTCTACACACAATACTACACACAATACTACACACAGTTCTACACACAATACTACACACAGTTCTACACAGTACTACACACAGTACTACACACAGTTCTACACACAATACTACACACAGTACTACACACAATACTACACACAATACTACACACAGTTCTACACACAGTTCTACACACAGTACTACACACAATACTACACACAGTTCTACACACAATACTACACACAATACTACACACAGTACTACACACAATACTACACACAATACTACACACAATACTACACACAGTTCTACACACAATACTACACACAGTTCTACACACAATACTACACACAATACTACACACAGTTCTACACACAATACTACACACAGTTCTACACACAATACTACACACAGTTCTACACACAATCTACACACAGTTCTACACACATTACTACACACAATACTACACACATTTCTACACAATACTACACACAACACTACACACAATACTACACACAATACTACACACAGTTCTACACACAATACTACACACAATACTACACACAATACTACACACAATACTACACACAATACTACACACAGTTCTACACACAATACTACACACAGTTCTACACACAATACTACACACAATACTACACACAGTTCTACACACAATACTACACACAGTTCTACACACAATACTACACACAATACTACACACAGTTCTACACACAATACTACACACAGTTCTACACAGTTCTACACACAGTACTACACACAGTTCTACACACAGTACTACACACAGTTCTACACACAATACTACACACAGTTCTACACACAATACTACACACAGTATTACACAGTCATTAAAAGTACTACACGGTCTTATACAGTACTACACACAGTACTACACACAGTTCTACACACAATACTACACACAATACTACACACAGTTCTACACACAGTACTACACACAGTACTACACACAGTTCTACACACAGTTCTACACACAATACTACACACAGTATTACACAGTCATTTAAAGTACTACACGGTCTTATACAGTACTACACACAGTACTACACACAGTTCTACACACAATACTACACACAGTTCTACACACAATACTACACACAGTTCTACACACAATACTACACACAGTTCTACACACAATACTACACACAATACTACACACAGTTCTACACACAGTTCTACACACAGTACTACACACAATACTACACACAATATTACACACAATACTACACACAATACTACACACAGTTCTACACACAATACTACACACAGTTCTACACACAATACTACACACAATTCTACACACAGTTCTACACACAATACTACACACAGTATTACACAGTCATTTAAAGTACTACACGGTCTTATACAGTACTACACACAGTACTACACACAGTTCTACACACAATACTACACACAGTTCTACACACAGTTCTACACACAGTACTACACACAGTACTACACACAGTTCTACACACAATACTACACACAGTTCTACACACAATACTACACACAGTTCTACACACAATACTACACACAGTTCTACACACAATACTACACACAATACTACACACAGTTCTACACACAATACTACACACAGTTCTACACACAATACTACACACAGTTCTACACACAATACTACACACAATACTACACACAGTTCTACACACAATACTACACACAGTTCTACACACAATACTACACACAATACTACACACAATTCTACACACAATACTACACACAATACTACACACAATACTACACACAATACTACACACAGTTCTACACACAATACTACACACAGTTCTACACACAATACTACACACAGTTCTACACACAATACTACACACAGTTCTACACACAATACTACACACAATACTACACACTGTTCTACACACAATACTACACACAGTTCTACACACAATTCTACACACAATACTACACACAGTTCTACACACAATACTACACACAGTTCTACACACAATACTACACACAATACTACACACAGTTCTACACACAATACTACACACAGTACTACACACAGTTCTACACACAATACTACACACAATACTACACACAGTTCTACACACAATACTACACACAGTTCTACACACAATACTACACACAGTTCTACACACAATACTACACACAATACTACACACAATACTACACACTGTTCTACACACAATACTACACACAGTTCTACACACAATACTACACACAATACTACACACAGTTCTACACACAATACTACACACAGTTCTACACACAATACTACACACAGTTCTACACACAATACTACACACTGTTCTACACACAATACTACACACAGTTCTACACACAATACTACACACAATACTACACACAGTTCTACACACAATACTACACACAATACTACACACAATACTACACACAATACTACACACAGTTCTACACACAATACTACACACAGTTCTACACACAGTTCTACACACAATACTACACACAGTTCTACACACAATACTACACACAGTATTACACAGTCATTAAAAGTACTACACGGTCTTATACAGTACTACACACAGTACTACACACAGTTCTACACACAATACTACACACAGTTCTACACACAATACTACACACAGTTCTACACACAATACTACACACTGTTCTACACACAATACTACACACAGTACTACACACAGTTCTACACACAATACTACACACAGTTCTACACACAATACTACACACAGTACTACACACAGTTCTACACACAATACTACACACAGTTCTACACACAATACTACACACAGTATTACACAGTCATACACACAGTTCTACACACAATACTACACACAATACTACACACAGTTCTACACACAATACTACACACAGTTCTACACACAATACTACACACAGTTCTACACACAATACTACACACAATACTACACTCAGTTCTACACACAATACTACACACAGTTCTACACACAGTACTACACACAGTTCTACACACAGTACTACACACAGTTCTACACACAATACTACACACAGTTCTACACACAATACTACACACAATACTACACACAATACTACACACAGTTCTACACACAATACTACACACAGTTCTACACACAGTTCTACACACAGTACTACACACAACACTACACACAATACTACACACAATACTACACACAGTTCTACACACAATACTACACACAGTTCTACACACAATACTACACACAGTACTACACACAATACTACACACAGTTCTACACACAGTTCTACACACAATACTACACACAGTTCTACACACAGTTCTACACACAATACTACACACAGTTCTACACACAGTTCTACACACAATACTACACACAATACTACACACAGTTCTACACACAATACTACACACAGTTCTACACACAATACTACACACAGTTCTACACACAATACTACACACAGTTCTACACACAATACTACACACAATACTACACACAGTTCTACACACAATACTACACACAATACTACACACAATACTACACACAATACTACACACAATACTACACACAGTTCTACACACAGTTCTACACACAATACTACACACAGTTCTACACAGTTCTACACACATTACTACACACAGTTCTACACACAGTTCTACACACAGTTCTACACACAATACTACACACAGTATTACACAGTCATTTAAAGTACTACACGGTCTTATACAGTACTACACACAGTACTACACACAGTTCTACACACAATACTACACACAGTTCTACACAATACTACACACAGTTCTACACACAATACTACACACAATACTACACACAGTTCTACACACAATACTACACACAGTTCTACACACAATACTACACACAGTTCTACACACAATACTACACACAGTTCTACACACAATACTACACACAGTTCTACACACAATACTACACACAATACTACACACAGTTCTACACACAATACTACACACAGTTCTACACACAATACTACACACAATACTACACACAATACTACACACAGTTCTACACACAGTTCTACACACAATACTACACACAGTTCTACACACAGTTCTACACACAATACTACACACAATACTACACACAGTTCTACACACAGTTCTACACACAGTACTACACACAATACTACACACAGTTCTACACACAATACTACACACAGTTCTACACACAATACTACACACAGTTCTACACAATACTACACACAGTTCTACACACAATACTACACACAATACTACACACAGTTCTACACACAATACTACACACAGTTCTACACACAATACTACACACAATACTACACACAGTTCTACACACAATACTACACACAGTTCTACACAATACTACACACAGTTCTACACACAATACTACACACAATACTACACACAGTTCTACACACAATACTACACACAGTTCTACACACAATACTACACACAGTTCTACACACAATACTACACACAGTTCTACACACAGTTCTACACACAGTTCTACACACAATACTACACACAGTATTACACAGTCATTTAAAGTACTACACGGTCTTATACAGTACTACACACAGTACTACACACAGTTCTACACACAATACTACACACAGTTCTACACACAGTTCTACACACAATACTACACACAATACTACACACAATACTACACACAATACTACACACAGTTCTACACACAATACTACACACAATACTACACACAGTACTACACACAATACTACACACAATACTACACACAGTTCTACACACAATACTACACACAGTTCTACACACAGTTCTACACACAATACTACACACAGTATTACACAGTCATTAAAAGTACTACACGGTCTTATACAGTACTACACACAATACTACACACAGTTCTACACACAATACTACACACAATACTACACACAATACTACACACAATACTACACACAATACTACACACAGTTCTACACACAATACTACACACAGTTCTACACACAATACTACACACAACACTACACACAATACTACACACAATACTACACACAGTTCTACACACAATACTACACACAGTACTACACACAATACTACACACAATACTACACACAGTTCTACACACAATACTACACACAATACTACACACAATACTACACACAATACTACACACAATACTACACACAGTTCTACACACAGTTCTACACACAATACTACACACAATACTACACACAGTTCTACACACAATACTACACACAATACTACACACAGTTCTACACACAATACTACACACAGTTCTACACACAGTTCTACACACAATACTACACACAGTATTACACAGTCATTTAAAGTACTACACGGTCTTATACAGTACTACACACAGTACTACACACAGTTCTACACACAATACTACACACAGTTCTACACACAATACTACACACAGTTCTACACACAATACTACACACAGTACTACACACAATACTACACACAATACTACACACAGTTCTACACACAATACTACACACAGTTCTACACACAATACTACACACAATACTACACAATACTACACACAGTTCTACACACAATACTACACACAATACTACACACAATACTACACACAATACTACACACAATACTACACACAGTTCTACACACAATACTACACACAGTTCTACACACAATACTACACACAGTACTACACACAGTACTACACACAGTTCTACACACAGTTCTACACACAATACTACACACAGTATTACACAGTCATTTACAGTACTACACACTCCCTTTACAATACTACACAGTCATTTACAGTAATACACTGTCTTATACAGTACTACACACAGTACTACACACAGTTCTACACACAATACTACACACAGTTCTACACACAATACTACACACAATACTACACACAATACTACACACAATACTACACACAATACTACACACAGTTCCACACACAATACTACACACAGTTCTACACACAATACTACACACAGTTCTACACACAATACTACACACAGTTCTACACACAATACTACACACAGTTCTACACACAATACTACACACAATACTACACACAGTTCTACACACAATACTACACACAGTTCTACACAGTTCTACACACAATACTACACACAGTTCTACACACAATACTACACACAGTTCTACACACAATACTACACACAATACTACACACAATACTACACACAGTTCTACACACAGTTCTACACACAGTACTACACACAATACTACACACAGTTCTACACACAATACTACACACAGTTCTACACACAATACTACACACAATACTACACACAGTTCTACACACAATACTACACACAGTATTACACAGTCATTTAAAGTACTACACGGTCTTATACAGTACTACACACAGTACTACACACAGTTCTACACACAATACTACACACAGTTCTACACACAATACTACACACAGTTCTACACACAATACTACACACAATACTACACACTGTTCTACACACAATACTACACACAGTACTACACAGTCATATAAAGTACTACACGGTCATATACAGTACTACACACAGTACTACACACAGTTCTACACACAATACTACACACAATTCTACACACAGTACTACACACAGTACTACACACAATACTACACACAATACTACACACAGTTCTACACACAATACTACACACAGTTCTACACACAATACTACACACAGTTCTACACACAATACTACACACAATACTACACACAATACTACACACAATACTACACACAATACTACACACAGTTCTACACACAATACTACACACAGTTCTACACACAATACTACACACAGTTCTACACACAGTTCTACACACAATACTACACACAGTATTACACAGTCATTTAAAGTACTACACGGTCTTATACAGTACTACACACAGTACTACACACACTTCTACACACAGTACTACACACAATACTACACACAATACTACACACAGTTCTACACACAGTTCTACACACAATACTACACACAATACTACACACAATACTACACACAATACTACACACAGTTCTACACACAATACTACACACAGTTCTACACACAATACTACACACAGTTCTACACAATACTACACACAGTTCTACACACAATACTACACACAATACTACACACAGTTCTACACACAGTACTACACACAGTTCTACACACAGTTCTACACACAATACTACACACAGTTCTACACACAATACTACACACAATACTACACACAATACTACACACAGTTCTACACACAGTTCTACACACAATACTACACACAGTTCTACACACAGTTCTACACACAATACTACACACAGTTCTACACACAATACTACACACAATACTCCACACAGTTCTACACACAATACTACACACAGTTCTACACACAATTCTACACACAATTCTACACACAGTACTACACACAGTTCTACACACAGTTCTACACACAGTTCTACACACAGTTCTACACACAATACTACACACAGTATTACACAGTCATTTAAAGTACTACACGGTCTTATACAGTACTACACACAGTACTACACACAGTTCTACACACAATACTACACACAGTTCTACACACAATACTGCACACAATACTACACACAGTTCTACACACAATACTACACACAGTACTACACACAGTTCTACACACAGTACTACACACAGTACTACACACAGTTCTACACACAGTTCTACACACAATACTACACACAGTATTACACAGTCATTTAAAGTACTACACGGTCTTATACAGTACTACACACAGTACTACACACAATTCTACACACAATACTACACACAGTCCTACACACAATACTACACACAATACTACACACAGTTCTACACACAATACTACACACAGTTCTACACACAATACTACACACAGTTCTACACACAATACTACACACAATACTACACACAGTTCTACACACAATACTACACACAGTTCTACACACAATACTACACACAATACTACACACAGTTCTACACACAATACTACACACAGTTCTACACACAATACTACACACAGTACTACACACAGTTCTACACACAGTTCTACACACAATACTACACACAGTATTACACAGTCATTTACAGTACTACACACTCCCTTTACAATACTACACAGTCATTTACAGTAATACACGGTCTTATACAGTACTACACACAATACTACACACAGTTCTACACACAATACTACACACAATACTACACACAATACTACACACAGTTCTACACACAATACTACACACAGTTCTACACACAATACTACACACAATACTACACACTGTTCTACACACAATACTACACACAGTTCTACACACAATACTACACACAACACTACACACAATACTACACACAATACTACACACAGTTCTACACACAATACTACACACAGTACTACACACAATATTACACACAATACTACACACAATACTACACACAGTTCTACACACAATACTACACACAGTTCTACACACAATACTACACACAATACTACACACAATACTACACACAGTTCTACACACAATACTACACACAGTTCTACACACAATACTACACACAATACTACACACAGTTCTACACACAATACTACACACAGTACTACACAGTTCTACACACAGTACTACACACAGTTCTACACACAATACTACACACAGTTCTACACACAATACTACACACAGTTCTACACACAATACTACACACAATACTACACACAGTTCTACACACAATACTACACACAGTTCTACACACAATACTACACACAGTATTACACAGTCATTTAAAGTACTACACGGTCTTATACAGTACTACACACAGTACTACACACAGTTCTACACACAATACTACACACAATACTACACACAATACTACACACAGTTCTACACACAATACTACACACAGTTCTACACACAATACTACACACAATACTACACACAGTTCTACACACAATACTACACACAGTTCTACACACAATACTACACACAATACTACACCAGTTCTACACACAATACTACACACAGTACTACACACAGTTCTACACACAGTACTACACACAGTACTACACACAGTTCTACACACAGTTCTACACACAATACTACACACAATACTACACACAATACTACACACAATACTACACACAGTTCTACACACAATACTACACACAGTTCTACACACAATACTACACACAATACTACACACAGTATTACACAGTCATTTAAAGTACTACACGGTCTTATACAGTACTACACACAGTACTACACACAGTTCTACACACAATACTACACACACTTCTACACACAATACTACACACAGTTCTACACACAGTTCTACACACAATACTACACACAATACTACACTCAGTTCTACACACAATACTACACACAGTTCTACACACAATACTACACACAATACTACACACAGTTCTACACACAGTACTACACACAGTACTACACACAGTACTACACACAGTTCTACACACAATACTACACACAGTTCTACACACAATACTACACACAGTATTACACAGTCATTAAAGTACTACACGGTCTTATACAGTACTACACACAGTACTACACACAATACTACACACAATACTACACACAATACTACACACAGTTCTACACACAATACTACACACAGTTCTACACACAATACTACACACAGTACTACACACAGTTCTACACACAGTACTACACACAATACTACACACAGTATTACACAGTCATTTAAAGTACTACACGGTCTTATACAGTACTACACACAGTACTACACACAATATTACACACAATACTACACACAATACTACACACAGTTCTACACACAATACTACACACAGTTCTACACACAATACTACACACAATACTACACACAGTTCTACACACAATACTACACACAGTTCTACACACAATACTACACACACTTCTACACACAATACTACACACAGTTCTACACACAATACTACACACAATACTACACTCAGTTCTACACACAATACTACACACAATCCTACACACAATACTACACACAGTACTACACACAGTACTACACACAGTACTACACACAGTTCTACACACAGTTCTACACACAATACTACACACAGTTCTACACACAGTACTACACACAATACTACACACAATACTACACACAATACTACACACAATACTACACACAATACTACACACAGTTCTACACACAATACTACACACAGTTCTACACACAGTTCTACACACAATACTACACACAATACTACACACAGTTCTACACACAATACTACACACAATACTACACACAGTTCTACACACAATACTACACACAACACTACACACAATACTACACACAATACTACACACAGTTCTACACACAATACTACACACAATACTACACACACTTCTACACACAATACTACACACAACACTACACACAATACTACACACAATACTACACACAGTTCTACACACAATACTACACACAGTTCTACACACAATACTACACACAATACTACACACAGTTCTACACACAATACTACACACAGTTCTACACAATACTACACACAGTTCTACACACAGTACTACACACAGTACTACACACAGTTCTACACACAGTTCTACACACAATACTACACACAGTATTACACAGTCATTTACAGTACTACACGGTCTTATACAGTACTACACACAGTACTACACACAGATCTACACACAATACTACACAAATACTACACACAGTTCTACACACAATACTACACACAACACTACACACAATACTACACACAATACTACACACAGTTCTACACACAATACTACACACAGTTCTACACACAATACTACACACAGTTCTACACACAATACTACACACAGTTCTACACACAATACTACACACAACACTACACACAATACTACACACAATACTACACACAGTTCTACACACAATACTACACACAGTTCTACACACAATACTACACACAGTTCTACACACAATACTACACACAGTTCTACACACAATACTACACACAGTTCTACACACAGTTCTACACACAATACTACACACAATACTACACACAGTTCTACACACAATACTACACACAGTTCTACACACAATACTACACACAGTTCTACACACAATACTACACACAGTTCTACACACAATACTACACACAATACTACACACAGTTCTACACACAATACTACACACAGTTCTACACACAATACTACACACAGTTCTACACACAATACTACACACAATACTACACACAGTTCTACACACAGTTCTACACACAGTACTACACACAGTTCTACACACAATACTACACACAGTTCTACACACAATACTACACACAGTTCTACACACAATACTACACACTGTTCTACACACAATACTACACACAATACTACACACAATACTACACACAGTTCTACACACAGTTCTACACACAATACTACACACAATGCTACACACAGTTCTACACACAATACTACACACAGTATTACACAGTCATTTAAAGTACTACACGGTCTTATACAGTACTACACACAGTACTACACACAGTTCTACACACAGTACTACACACAGTTCTACACACAATACTACACACTGTTCTACACACAATACTACACACAGTTCTACACACAATACTACACACTGTTCTACACACAGTTCTACACACAATACTACACACAACACTACACACAATACTACACACAATACTACACACAGTTCTACACACAATACTACACACAGTTCTACACACAATACTACACACAATACTACACACTATACTACACACAGTTCTACACACAGTTCTACACACAATACTACACACAGTTCTACACACAATACTACACACAGTTCTACACACAATACTACACACAATACTACACACAGTTCTACACACAATACTACACACAGTTCTACACAGTTCTACACACAATACTACACACAGTTCTACACACAATACTACACACAATACTACACACAATACTACACACAGTTCTACACACAGTTCTACACACAATACTACACACAGTCTACACACAGTTCTACACACAATCCTACACACAGTTCTACACACAGTACTACACACAGTTCTACACACAATACTACACACAATACTACACACTGTTCTACACACAGTTCTACACACAATACTACACACAGTATTACACAGTCATTTAAAGTACTACACGGTCTTATACAGTACTACACACAGTACTACACACAGTTCTACACACAATCCTACACACAGTTCTACACACAATACTACACACAGTTCTACACACAATACTACACACAATACTACACACAGTTCTACACACAATACTACACACAGTTCTACACACAGTTCTACACACAATACTACACACAGTATTACACAGTCATTTAAAGTACTACACGGTCTTATACAGTACTACACACAGTACTACACACAGTTCTACACACAATACTACACACAGTTCTACACACAATACTACACACAGTCCTACACACAATACTACACACAATACTACACACAGTTCTACACACAGTTCTACACACAATACTACACACAATACTACACACAGTTCTACACACAATACTACACACAGTACTACACACAATATTACACACAATCTACACACAATACTACACACAGTTCTACACAGTTCTACACACAGTACTACACACAGTTCTACACACAATACTACACACAGTTCTACACACAATACTACACACAATACTACACACAGTTCTACACACAGTACTACACACAGTACTACACACAGTACTACACACAGTTCTACACACAGTTCTACACACAATACTACACACAATACTACACACAGTTCTACACACAATACTACACACAGTTCTACACACAATACTACACACAATACTACACACAGTTCTACACACAGTTCTACACACAATACTACACACAGTTCTACACACAGTTCTACACACAATACTACACACAGTTCTACACACAATACTACACACAGTTCTACACACAATACTACACACAGTTCTACACACAATACTACACACAGTTCTACACACAATACTACACACAACACTACACACAATACTACACACAATACTACACACAGTTCTACACACAGTACTACACACAGTACTACACACAGTTCTACACACAGTTCTACACACAATACTACACACAGTTCTACACACAATACTACACACAATACTACACTCAGTTCTACACACAATACTATACACAGTTCTACACACAATACTACACACAATTCTACACACAATTCTACACACAATACTACACACAGTTCTACACACAATACTACACACAGTTCTACACACAATACTACACACAATACTACACTCATTTCTACACACAATACTACACACAGTACTACACACAATATTACACACAATACTACACACAATACTACACTCAGTTCTACACACAATACTACACACAGTTCTACACACAGTACTACACACAGTTCTACACACAGTTCTACACACAGTTCTACACACAATACTACACACAGTATTACACAGTCATTTAAAGTACTACACGGTCTTATACAGTACTACACACAGTACTACACACAGTTCTACACACAATACTACACACAGTTCTACACACAGTTCTACACACAATACTACACACAGTTCTACACACAGTTCTACACACAATACTACACACAATACTACACACAGTTCTACACACAATACTACACACAGTACTACACACAATATTACACACAATACTACACACAATACTACACACAGTTCTACACACAATACTACACACAGTTCTACACACAATACTACACACAATACTACACACAATACTACACACAATACTACACACAGTTCTACACACAGTTCTACACACAGTACTACACACAGTTCTACACACAGTTCTACACACAATACTACACACAGTATTACACAGAGTTCTACACACAATACTACACAAAGTTCTACACACAATACTCCACACAGTTCTACACACAATACTACACACAATACTACACTCAATACTACACACAATACTACACACAGTTCTACACACAGTTCTACACACAATACTACACACAGTTCTACACTCAGTTCTACACACAATACTACACACAGTTCTACACACAATACTACACACAATTCTACACACAGTTCTACACACAATTCTACACACAATACTACACACAGTTCTACACACAATACTACACACAATACTACACACAGTTCTACACACAGTACTACACACAGTACTACACACAGTACTACACACAGTTCTACACACAGTTCTACACACAATACTACACACAGTTCTACACACAATACTACACACAGTTCTACACACAATACTACACACAATACTACACACTGTTCTACACACAGTTCTACACACAATACTACACACAATACTACACACAGTTCTACACACAATACTACACACAGTTCTACACACAATACTACACACAATACTACACACAATACTACACACAGTTCTACACACAGTTCTACACACAATACTACACACAGTTCTACACACAGTTCTACACACAATACTACACACAGTTCTACACACAATTCTACACACAGTTCTACACACAATACTACACACAGTTCTACACACAATACTACACACAGTACTACACACAATACTACACACAATACTACACACAGTTCTACACACAGTTCTACACACAATACTACACACATTTCTACACACAATACTACACACAATACTACACACAGTTCTACACACAATACTACACACAGTTCTACACACAATACTACACACAGTTCTACACACAATACTACACACAATACTACACACAATACTACACACAGTTCTACACACAATACTACACACAGTACTACACACAGTTCTACACACAATACTACACACAATACTACACACAGTTCTACACACAATACTACACACAACACTACACACAATACTACACACAATACTACACACAGTTCTACACACAATACTACACACAGTACTACACACAATACTACACACAATACTACACACAATACTACACACAGTTTTACACACAGTTCTACACACAATACTACACACAGTTCTACACACAATACTACACACAGTTCTACACACAATCCTACACACAGTTCTACACACAATACTACACACAGTTCTACACACAATACTACACACAATACTACACACAATACTACACACAATACTACACACAGTTCTACACACAATACTACACACAGTTCTACACACAATACTACACACAGTTCTACACACAATACTACACACAGTTCTACACACAGTTCTACACACAATACTACACACAATACTACACACAATACTACACACAATACTACACACAATACTACACACAGTTCTACACACAGTACTACACACAGTACTACACACAGTTCTACACACAGTTCTACACACAATACTACACACAGTTCTACACACAATACTACACACAGTTCTACACACAATACTACACACAGTTCTACACACAATACTACACACAGTTCTACACACAGTTCTACACACAATACTACACACAATACTACACACAGTTCTACACACAATACTACACACAATACTACACACAGTTCTACACACAATACTACACACAGTTCTACACACAATACTACACACAGTTCTACACACAATACTACACACAGTTCTACACACAGTTCTACACACAATACTACACACAATACTACACACAGTTCTACACACAATACTACACACAGTACTACACACAATATTACACACAATACTACACACAGTTCTACACACAGTTCTACACACAATACTACACACAGTTCTACACACAATTCTACACACAGTTCTACACACAATACTACACACAGTACTACACACAGTTCTACACACAGTACTACACACAGTACTACACACAGTTCTACACACAGTTCTACACACAATTCTACACACAATACTACACACAATACTACACACAATACTACACACAGTTCTACACACAATACTACACACAGTACTACACACAATACTACACACAGTTCTACACACAATACTACACACAGTTCTACACACAATACTACACACAATACTACACACAGTTCTACACACAATACTACACACAACACTACACACAATACTACACACAATACTACACACAGTTCTACACACAATACTACACACAATACTACACACAATACTACACACAGTTCTACACACAATACTACACACAGTTCTACACACAATACTACACACAATACTACACACAGTTCTACACACAATCCTACACACAATACTACACACAATACTACACACAGTTCTACACACAGTTCTACACACAATACTACACACAGTTCTACACAGTTCTACACACAGTACTACACACAGTACTACACACAATACTACACACAGTTCTACACACAATACTACACACAGTTCTACACACAATACTACACACAGTTCTACACACAATACTACACACAGTTCTACACACAATACTACACACAATACTACACACAATACTACACACAGTTCTACACACAGTTCTACACACAATACTACACACAGTACTACACACAATATTACACACAATACTACACACAGTTTTACACACAGTTCTACACACAATACTACACACAGTTCTACACACAATACTACACACAGTTCTACACACAATACTACACACAGTTCTACACACAGTACTACACACAATACTACACACAATACTACACACAGTTTTACACACAGTTCTACACACAATACTACACACAGTTCTACACACAATACTACACACAGTTCTACACACAATACTACACACAGTTCTACACAATACTACACACAGTTCTACACACAATACTACACACAATACTACACACGATACTACACACAGTTCTACACACAGTTCTACACACAATACTACACACAATACTACACACAGTTCTACACACAATACTACACACAGTTCTACACACAATACTACACACAGTTCTACACACAATACTACACACAGTTCTACACACAATACTACACACAATACTACACACAGTTCTACACACAATACTACACACAACACTACACACAATACTACACACAGTTCTACACACAGTTCTACACACAATACTACACACAATACTACACACAATACTACACACAATACTACACACAGTTCTACACACAATACTACACACAGTACTACACACAATATTACACACAATACTACACACAGTTTTACACACAGTTCTACACACAATACTACACACAGTTCTACACACAATACTACACACAGTACTACACACAGTTCTACACACAGTACTACACACAGTACTACACACAATATTACACACAATACTACACACAGTTTTACACACAGTTCTACACACAATACTACACACAGTTCTACACACAGTTCTACACACAATACTACACACAGTACTACACACAATACTACACACAATTCTACACACAGTTCTACACACAATACTACACACAATACTACACACAGTTCTACACACAATACTACACACAGTACTACACACAATATTACACACAATACTACACACAGTTTTACACTCAGTTCTACACACAATACTACACACAATACTACACTCAGTTCTACACACAATACTACACACAGTTCTACACACAATACTACACACAATACTACACACAGTTCTACACACAATACTACACACAGTTCTACACACAATACTACACACAATACTACACACAGTACTACACACAGTTCTACACACAGTTCTACACACAATACTACACACAGTTCTACACACAATACTACACACAGTTCTACACACAATACTACACACAGTTCTACACACAATACTACACACAATACTACACTCAGTTCTACACACAATACTACACACAGTTCTACACACAATACTACACACAATACTACACACAATACTACACACAATACTACACACAGTTCTACACACAATACTACACACAGTTCTACACACAATACTACACACAGTTCTACACACAATACTACACACAATACTACACACAATACTACACACAATACTACACACAGTTCTACACACAATACTACACACAGTTCTACACACAATACTACACACAGTACTACACACAGTTCTACACACAATACTACACACAACACTACACACAATACTACACACAATACTACACACAGTTCTACACACAATACTACACACAGTACTACACACAATATTACACACAATACTACACACAATACTACACACAGTTCTACACACAATACTACACACAGTTCTACACACAGTTCTACACACAATACTACACACAGTTCTACACACAATACTACACACAATACTACACACAGTTCTACACACAATACTACACACAGTTCTACACACAATATTACACACAATACTACACACAGTTTTACACACAGTTCTACACACAATACTACACACAGTTCTACACACAATACTACACACAGTTCTACACACAATACTACACACAGTTCTACACACAATACTACACACAGTTCTACACACAATACTACACACAGTTCTACACACAATACTACACACAATACTACACACAGTTCTACACACAGTACTACACACAGTACTACACACAGTTCTACACACAATACTACACACAATACTACACACAATACTACACACAATACTACACACAGTTCTACACACAATCCTACACACTGTTCTACACACAATACTACACACAATACTACACACAATTCTACACACAATACTACACACAGTTCTACACACAATACTACACACAGTACTACACACAGTTCTACACACAATACTACACACAGTACTACACACAATATTACACACAATACTACACACAGTTTTACACACAGTTCTACACACAATACTACACACAGTTCTACACACAGTTCTACACACAATACTACACACAATACTACACACAATACTACACACAATACTACACACAGTTCTACACACACTACTACACACAATTCTACACACAATACTACACACAGTTCTACACACAATACTACACACAATACTACACACAGTTCTACACACAATACTACACACAGTACTACACACAATACTACACACAATACTACACACAGTTTTACACACAGTTCTACACACAATACTACACACAGTTCTACACACAGTTCTACACACAATACTACACACAATACTACACACAATACTACACACAATACTACACACAGTTCTACACACAATACTACACACAGTTCTACACACAATACTACACACAATACTACACACAATACTACACACAGTTCTACACACAATACTACACACAACACTACACACAATACTACACACAATACTACACACAGTTCTACACACAGTTCTACACACAATACTACACACAGTATTACACAGTCATTTACAGTACTACACACTCCCTTTACAATACTACACAGTCATTTAAAGTACTACACGGTCTTATACAGTACTACACACAGTACTACACACAGTTCTACACACAATACTACACACAGTTCTACACACAATACTACACACAGTTCTACACACAATACTACACACAGTATTACACACAGTTCTACACACAGTTCTACACACAATACTACACACAGTTCTACACACAGTTCTACACACAATACTACACACAGTTCTACACAGTTCTACACACAATACTACACACAGTTCTACACACAGTACTACACACAGTTCTACACACAATACTACACACAGTTCTACACACAGTTCTACACACAATACTACACACAATACTACACACAGTTCTACACACAATACTACACACAGTACTACACAGTCATTTACAGTACTACACACTCCCTTTACAATACTACACAGTCATTTACAGTAATACACTGTCTTATACAGTACTACACACACTACTACACACAATACTACACACAATACTACACACAATACTACACACAGTTCTACACACAATACTACACACAGTTCTACACACAATACTACACACAGTACTACACACAATATTACACACAATACTACACACAGTTTTACACACAGTTCTACACACAATACTACACACAGTACTACACACAGTTCTACACACAGTTCTACACACAATACTACACACAGTTCTACACACAATACTACACACAGTTCTACACACAATACTACACACAATACTACACACAATACTACACACAGTTCTACACACAATACTACACACAGTTCTACACACAATACTACACACAGTTCTACACACAATACTACACACAGTTCTACACACAATACTACACACAATACTACACACAGTTCTACACACAGTTCTACACACAATACTACACACAGTTCTACACACAGTTCTACACACAATACTACACACAATACTACACACAATACTACACACAATACTACACACAGTTCTACACACAATACTACACACAGTTCTACACACAATACTACACACAGTACTACACACAGTTCTACACACAGTACTACACACAGTACTACACACAGTTCTACACACAGTTCTACACACAATACTACACACAGTATTACACAGTCATTTACAGTACTACACACTCCCTTTACAATACTACACAGTCATTTACAGTAATACACTGTCTTATACAGTACTACACAGATGGGAGAAGTCTCCTGCTGCTGATGTCTCTGTCCTTCTTTGTAGGCTTCCTGAGGAATGTGGTGTCTGGAGAACATTACCGCTTTGTCAGCATGTGGATGGCGAGAACTTCGTACCTGGCTGCTTTTGTGATCATGGTCATATTTGTGAGTTTATATGAGGCTGTGAAGCTTCAGAGTTCTATAGGAGGAAGCACTTGGACCCACAACTATTTTTAATTTTCTAAGTCTGGAGTTTTGTTTTTGTGACGTTCTGTTTTTCAGACTCTGTCGGTGTCCATGCTGCTCAGATACTCCCATCACCAGATCTTTGTCTTCATCGGTCAGTTTCCTGTAATACAGCAAACTTTGGGCCAGACCACCTCAGTGTGACCTGGTCCATCTACATACAGTTCAGATCTGTTTAATTTGCAGTCTGGACTGGTTTGATAATGACCCCTTCAGTCCAGCTCAAACTGTGGCAGGGACCAGTTTAATCTGATTCATTCTGATCTGGTCCTGTTCTCATTCGGAACAGTACTTATTGTCGCAGATTGTCTTAACCAGTCCAGTTCACACTGCCAGAGCGGGCCTATCTCAGATTGTCAGAAGGGGATCTGTGTAATCTGAATTATTAGTTGTGTCCTAATCTGGTTTTTGTCCCTTCTTAGTTGATCTTCTACAGATGTTGGAGATGAACATGACCATTGCCTTCCCAGCAGCCCCTCTGCTCACGGTCATCCTGGCACTTGTAGGTGAGTTTGACCTCCAGGTTTTTACTACTTCCTCTCCTCCAGGTGGTTGAGCCCCCATCAACAAAATTCTGCTCAGATGGTGTTTGTGGGTTTCGCTAAGTGCTTGTAAATGAATTTTTGGATTTTCTGCATGCAAGTTACAGAACTGAGTTACAAGTACAAAACAGAAGTTGTAAGTACAAAGCTAAAGTCCTAATTCTAATCCCATAAAACTCTTGTTTGTTGGATCTTAGTTTCACCTCAAACCCCATAGAAACCAGTTCAAGTTGATTTATTTTTCACATAAATCAGTATGGTACTAATCCAGACTGGATCACAGCAGAACTGATCCAGTCTGGGTTTCAACTTTTAACACCTGGACCAATTAGCACCCACAGAAATGGAACTGACTCATCCAGTCCCAGTCAAAATATAGAAAGAGACAAAACATCTCTGTCTCCTTCCATTTAAAAAGTGAAGTCATGGGATCTAATTTACAGGAGCTGCCATGGTGGATTTTTAAAGCCAGTGTGTGCGTAAAAGGTACAGGCTGAAAGTCCAGCCCAGTAACCTGCACAAAATCATGATGGGTTTTTTAGCATCAACAAACTCTATTAACTCATTCAGTGCCATTGACATCTATAGACGTCAAACAGAATCCGAACACTCAGTGCCATTGACGTCTTGACGTCTCAACAGCTATAAAGGCATGTGGAGCGGGGGCCAGAACGAGAGAGACGATCATGGCAGAAGGGAGAATCAGCGTCTGTGAAGCAGCTGCGAAGTGATACTTTGTTATTCAGAGTTAGTATAGAATTGATGGAATTGAAAAGGTGGTGGAGTTTATTACATGGATAAAATCCCTCCAGCACGACGGTCGGATCTACCGGGAACGAGTATTGTGTCGAAGGCGGCGTGGTTTTTGATCCAGCTCGTCATTTTCGGACTATGTCTTCAGCCTGATGTTGAGGTTCTTCTGGTGATTCTAGTGAAGCTGAGGTGGATTTATCCGACTAGTATCTGCTGTTAGGATCTTTTAAAGGCAGCAGGAAGCAAAATAAAGAATGATTCACCACATAAAACACACAGTAAGTGTTGATACACAAGCCGGGGGGGGGGGGGCGACGAGTCGCGTGCACATGTACACACACACAGAGTAATCTGACTCATGCATCTGTCGCTTTTTTCTTACATTCAAATGTTGAAATTGTCTATAAATGACTCTTTTTAGACAGAAAATATACTATCAAAAGTACTATTTTACTGTTGTTTTTTTAGTTTTATAGTAGTAAAACATAGTTGCATGAATCATTGAAAATGAAATATTTACATCAAAGTCACTGATCTGCTTGAAAAACCTCTTTACATAAAAAGCTCTTTATCTCAATTTTTCGTCCTGAAACAGGTGAATTATAAAACTTTGCGTAGAATCTTTACTAAAATTGTACTTAAGCTCAGCAAAAAAATCTACTTAAACCAAGTAAGTTTGTGACCTATGAAACATGGAGTACGCACAGCTGCACACAATCTCAGCTTTATAAATCACACTCTACCTAGAAATGTGCTCAGGAATTTCTGGATCACATCCCACCATCAACACGCCCACTTTCTGCCGGAAATGGTCAGTGCAAAGTGCCTTGTGGATCTCATGCATATACAGTATATGAGCCGGCTCGTTGCAGCATTCCACCAACGCAAACCTTCTGCATTTGAACATAATGCAGGAGGATCTGATTGGTCAGGCTACCGGAGAAGGAGGGAGACACTGACCATGCAGAGGAGACTAAGCCTTTTATTAATACAGATTAAATGTGTCCGTCATTAAAATATAAAACAAAACCAAATCTTGTTTCCCCCCCCATTGACTCTGGACGAAGCGTCCAACGAGGCATCCCGGGCGGCGACCAAGGATGTGGCTGCAGGGTCGGCCTGTACCAATAGTGCGCCTCGGGGGCATAGCACACCTGGAAATGGCCAGGTGCTAACTTACGTTGTCCTGCAGGCACAGAGGGACATGATTAATGCGGTGAACGAAGTGCGAGAAGAACTGCACAAAATATGTGATTTCCTGACTGAAATTTCAGGCACACTTAAAGAATTAGTAAAAAAAAAATTTAATTTGTGCCTTCTGTGTTGGTCCTTTAAATGACACGTGACATTTTGTCTCAATCTGGCCCCCTGCTAATATTCTGCATGTCAGGGCGGGGGCTGTGTGTGTGTGTGGGGGGGTTGTTTGTTCTGTGTGTGCACGAAGCGGTACAGTCGATAATGCTACTGGAATAAATAATTTTATCCTTCTCAGCAGCAGCACTGAAGGTGCTCTCCATGTCCAAAATGTGCGTAAGCTAAATGAGTTGTTCCTGACCCAGTGGGTCCTGGATAATGCCCGGTCTCATGTGGCCGCATTATCCCGACAGTTCCTACTGGCTAAAGGAACTGATACCACTGACTGGCCTTCACTGACCTAAATCCAGTAGAACATCTCTTAGACATCATGTTTAATTTTGTCCGACGCCATCAGGTTCCACCTCAGCCTTGCCAGGAGCTCAGTGATGCCCTGTTCAGGATCTGGGAGGAGACTCCCCAGAATGCCATCTGTTCACTCATGAGGAGCACCGACGCTGTCAGGCAGCGTACAAACAAACTACTGATAACCATTTAGAGAAGCTGCAGTGACAGAGTTCAGTCACGGAGCCTTTTGTTCCCAGCAGGAGGGTTTTTCCACCCAAGATCTCATGTGTGTTCAACATGCAATGTGTGTATGAATGGTCATGGTAAAATAGGTTTTTTCAGATGTCAGGAATGGAAACCCAAACCCAGAATAACTCACTGGCTCCTCTTCAGATTCTAAATCTGACCTCTGAGGAATCAACATCCCATGAAACGCTTGATATGCTACAGATCTGTGAGCAGGTTAAAGGTCATGACAAGTTTGTTAAGAAAGCCTGTTTGGAATGGATACAGGAGATAAACAGCATGGCAGCTCAGGTTTAAAAAGTTTAATCTGACTGAACCACAGATCTTCTGGAATATGATGTTTACCCATAATGCACAGCAGCGTATTCCAATCCTTAAAACGTTCTGTTCTCAGGTGTGTTTAACTCTACATTTCATAGGTTACATGTAAAACAGTCTTTAATATTAAATCCTCTGTGGTGCTGATCTGTAATGTCACATCTTGTTCATCAGGCATGGAGGCCATAATGTCAGAGTTCTTCAATGACACAACAACAGCCTTCTACATAATCCTCATCGTCTGGTTGGCTGATCAATACGATGCAATCTGTTGCCACACCAACACCAGCAAACGCCACTGGCTGCGGTGAGTCCAGAAACACCATGTGCCTCACCTCACGAAGCAGGCAACAGAGCATTGACACCTGGTAACACCTGGTCACACCTCATTACACCTGGTTTTACTTTGTGACACCTGGTCACACCTCATTACTCCTGGTTTTACTTTGTGACACCTGGTCACACCTCATTACTCCTGGTTTTACTTTGTGACACCTGGTTACACCTCGTCACACCTCATTACACCTGGTTTTACTTTGTGACACCTGGTTTCACTTAGTGACACTGGTTACACCTGGCCACACCTCATTACACCTGGTTTTACTTTGTGACACCTGGTTACACCTGGTCACACCTCATTACACCTGGTTTTACTTTGTGACGCCTGGTCACACCTCATTACACCTGGTTTTACTTTGTGACACTGGTTACACCTGGCCACACCTCATTACACCTGGTTTTACTTTGTGACACCTGGTTACACCTGGTCACACCTCATTACACCTGGTTTTACTTTGTGACACCTGGTTACACCTGGTCACACCTCATTACACCTGGTTTTACTTTGTGACACCTGGTTTCTCTTAGTGACACCTGGTTACACCTGGTCACACCTCATTACACCTGGTTTTACTTTGTGATGCCTGGTCACACCTCATTACTCCTGGTTTTACTTTGTGACACCTGGTTACACCTCGTCACACCTCATTACACCTGGTTTTACTTTGTGACACCTGGTTACACCTCGTCACACCTCATTACACCTGGTTTTACTTTGTGACACCTGGTTTCACTTAGTGACACTGGTTACACCTGGTCACACCTCATTACACCTGGTTTTACTTTGTGACACCTGGTTTCTCTTAGTGACACCTGGTTACACCTGGTCACACCTCATTACACCTGGTTTTACTTTGTGACACCTGGTCACACCTCATTACACCTGGTTTTACTCTGTGACACCTGGTCACACCTCATTACACCTGATTTTACTTTGTGACACCTGGTTACACCTGGTCACACCTCATTACACCTGATTTTACTCTGACACCTGGTCACACCTCATTACACCTGGTTTTACTTTGTGACACCTGGTTACACCTGGTCACACCTCATTACACCTGGTTTTACTCTGACACCTGGTCACACCTCATTACACCTGGTTTTACTTTGTGACACCTGGTTACACCTGGTCACACCTCATTACACCTGGTTTTACTTTGTGACACCTGGTCACACCTCATTACACCTGGTTTTACTCTGCGACACCTGGTCACACCTCATTACACCTGGTTTTACTTTGTGACACCTGGTTACACCTGGTCACACCTCATTACACCTGGTTTTACTTTGTGACACCTGGTTACACCTGGTCACACCTCATTACATCTGGTTTTACTTTGTGACACCTGGTTTCTCTTAGTGACACCTGGTTACACCTGGTCACACCTCATTACACCTGGTTTTACTTTGTGATGCCTGGTCACACCTCGTTACTCCTGGTTTTACTTTGTGACACCTGGTTACACCTGGTCACACCTCATTACACCTGGTTTTACTCTGTGACACCTGGTCACACCTCATTACACCTGGTTTTACTTTGTGACACCTGGTTACACCTGGTCACACCTCATTACACCTGGTTTTACTTTGTGACACCTGGTTACACCTGGTCACACCTCATTACACCTGGTTTTACTCTGTGACACCTGGTCACACCTCGTTACACCTGGTTATACTTTGTGATACCTGGTTACACCTGGTCACACCTCATTACACCTGGTTTTACTTTGTGACACCTGGTTACACCTGGTCACACCTCATTACACCTGGTTTTACTCTGTGACACCTGGTCACACCTCATTACACCTGGTTTTACTTTGTGACACCTGGTTACACCTTGTCACACCTCATTACACCTGGTTTTACTTTGTGACACCTGGTTACCCCTGGTCACACCTCATTACACCTGTTTTTACTCTGGACACCTGGTCACACCTCATTACACCTGGTTTTACTTTGTGACACCTGGTTACACCTGGTCACACCTCATTACACCTGGTTTTACTTTGTGACACTGGTTACACCTGGTCACACCTCATTACACCTGGTTTTACTTTGTGACACCTGGTTTCTCTTAGTGACACCTGGTTACACCTGGTCACACCTCATTACACCTGGTTTTACTCTGTGACACCTGGTCACACCTCATTACACCTGGTTTTACTTTGTGACACCTGGTTACACCTGGTCACACCTCATTACACCTGGTTTTACTTTGTGATGCCTGGTCACACCTCATTACTCCTGGTTTTACTTTGTGACACCTGGTCACACCTCGTTACACCTGGTTTTACTCTGTGACACCTGGTTACACCTGGTCACACCTCATTACACCTGGTTTTACTTTGTGACACCTGGTCACACCTCATTACACCTGGTTTTACTTTGTGACACCTGGTTACACCTGGTCACACCTCATTACACCTGGTTTTACTTTGTGACACCTGGTCACACCTCATTACACCTGGTGTTACTTTGTGACACCTGGTTACACCTGGTCACACCTCATTACACCTGGTTTTACTTTGTTACACCTGGTTACACCTGGTCACACCTCATTACACCTGGTTTTACTTTGTGACACCTGGTCACACCTCATTACACCTGGTTTTACTCTGTGACACCTGGTCACACCTCATTACACCTGATTTTACTTTGTGACACCTGGTTACACCTGGTCACACCTCATTACACCTGGTTTTACTTTGTGACACCTGGTTTCTCTTAGTGACACCTGGTTACGCCTGGTCACACCTCATTACACCTGGTTTTACTTTGTGACACCTGGTTACACCTGGCCACACCTCATTACACCTGGTTTTACTTTGTGACACCTGGTTACACCTGGTCACACCTCATTACACCTGGTTATACTCTGTGACACCTGGTCACACCTCATTACACCTGCTTTTACTTTGTGACACCTGGTTACACCTGGCCACACCTCATTACACCTGGTTTTACTTTGTGACACCTGGTTACACCTGGTCACACCTCATTACACCTGGTTTTACTTTGTGATGCCTGGTCACACCTCATTACTCCTGGTTTTACTTTGTGACACCTGGTTACACCTGGTCACACCTCATTACACCTGGTTTTACTTTGTGACACCTGGTTACACCTGGTCACACCTCATTACACCTGGTTTTACTCTGACACCTGGTCACACCTCATTACACCTGGTTTTACTTTGTGACACCTGGTTACACCTGGTCACACCTCATTACACCTGGTTTTACTTGTGACACCTGGTCACACCTCATTACACCTGGTTTTACTTTGTGATGCCTGGTCACACCTCATTACACCTGGTTTTACTTTGTGACACCTGGTTTCTCTTAGTGACACCTGGTTACACCTGGTCACACCTCATTACACCTGGTTTTACTTTGTGACACCTGGTCACACCTCATTACACCTGGTTTTACTTTGTGACACCTGGTTACACCTGGTCACACCTCATTACACCTGGTTTTACTTTGTGACACCTGGTTACACCTGGTCACATCTCATTACACCTGGTTTTACTCTGTGACACCTGGTCACACCTCATTACACCTGGTTTTACTTTGTGACACCTGGTTACACCTGGTCACACCTCATTACACCTGGTTTTACTTTGTGACACCTGGTCACACCTCATTACACCTGGTTTTACTCTGTGACACCTGGTCACACCTCATTACACCTGGTTTTACTCTGACACCTGGTCACACCTCATTACACCTGGTTTTACTTTGTGACACCTGGTTACACCTGGTCACACCTCATTACACCTGGTTTTACTTTGTGACACCTGGTCACACCTCATTACACCTGGTTTTACCTGTGACACCTGGTCACACCTCATTACTCCTGGTTTTACTTTGTGACACCTGGTTACACCTCGTCACACCTCATTACACCTGGTTTTACTTTGTGACACCTGGTTACACCTGGTCACACCTCATTACACCTGGTTTTACTTTGTGACACCTGGTTACACCTGGCCACACCTCATTACACCTGGTTTTACTTTGTGACACCTGGTTACACCTGGTCACACCTCATTACACCTGGTTTTACTTTGTGACACCTGGTCACACCTCATTACACCTGGTTTTACTCTGTGACACCTGGTCACACCTCATTACACCTGGTTTTACTTTGTGACACCTGGTTACACCTGGTCACACCTCATTACACCTGGTTTTACTTTGTGACACCTGGTTACACCTGGTCACATCTCATTACACCTGGTTTTTCTCTGTGACACCTGGTCACACCTCATTACACCTGGTTTTACTTTGTGACACCTGGTTACACCTGGTCACACCTCATTACACCTGGTTTTACTTTGTGACACCTGGTTACACCTGGTCACACCTCATTACACCTGATTTTACTCTGACACCTGGTCACACCTCATTACACCTGGTTTTACTTTGTTACACCTGGTTACACCTGGTCACACCTCATTACACCTGGTTTTACTTTGTGACACCTGGTTACACCTGGTCACACCTCATTACACCCGGTTTTACTTTGTGACACCTGGTCACACCTCATTACACCTGGTTTTACTCTGTGACACCTGGTCACACCTCATTACACCTGGTTTTACTTTGTGACACCTGGTTACACCTGGTCACACCTCATTACACCTGGTTTTACTTTGTGACACCTGGTTACACCTGGTCACACCTCATTACACCTGGTTTTACTTTGTGATGCCTGGTCACACCTCATTACACCTTGTTTTACTTTGTGACACCTGGTTACACCTCGTCACACCTCATTACTCCTGGTTTTACTTTGTGACACCTGGTTTCTCTTAGTGACACCTGGTTACACCTGGTCACACCTCATTACACCTGGTTTTACTTTGTGACACCTGGTTACACCTGGTCACACCTCATTACACCTGGTTTTACTTTGTGACACCTGGTTTCTCTTAGTGACACCTGGTTACACCTGGTCACACCTCATTACACCTGGTTTTACTCTGACACCTGGTCATACCTCATTACACCTGGTTTTACTTTGTGTCACCTGGTTACACCTGGTCACACCTCATTACACCTGGTTTTACTTTGTGACACCTGGTCACACCTCATTACACCTGGTTTTACTCTGTGACACCTGGTCACACCTCATTACACCTGGTTTTACTTTGTGACACCTGGTTACACCTGGTCACACCTCATTACACCTGGTTTTACTTTGTGACACCTGGTTACACCTGGTCACACCTCATTACACCTGGTTTTACTTTGTGATGCCTGGTCACACCTCATTACTCCTGGTTTTACTTTGTGACACCTGGTTACACCTCGTCACACCTCATTACACCTGGTTTTACTTTGTGACACCTGGTTACACCTCGTCACACCTCATTACACCTGGTTTTACTCTGTGACACCTGGTCACACCTCATTACACCTGGTTTTACTTTGTGACACCTGGTTACACCTGGTCACACCTCATTACACCTGGTTTTACTTTGTGACACCTGGTTACACCTGGTCACACCTCATTACACCTGGTTTTACTCTGTGACACCTGGTCACACCTCATTACACCTGGTTTTACTTTGTGACACCTGGTTACACCTGGTCACACCTCATTACACCTGGTTTTACTTTGTGACACCTGGTTACACCTGGTCACACCTCATTACACCCGGTTTTACTTTGTGACACCTGGTCACACCTCATTACACCTGGTTTTACTTTGTGACACCTGGTTACACCTGGTCACACCTCATTACACCTGGTTTTACTTTGTGACACCTGGTTACACCTGGTCACACCTCATTACACCTGGTTTTACTTTGTGACACCTGGTCACACCTCATTACACCTGGTTTTACTTTGTGACACCTGGTTACACCTGGTCACACCTCATTACACCTGGTTTTACTTTGTGACACCTGGTTACACCTGGTCACACCTCATTACACCTGGTTTTACTTTGTTACACCTGGTCACACCTCATTACACCTGGTTTTACTCTGTGACACCTGGTTACACCTGGTCACACCTCATTACACCTGGTTTTACTTTGTGACACCTGGTTACACCTGGTCACACCTCATTACACCCGGTTTTACTTTGTGACACCTGGTTACACCTGGTCACACCTCATTACACCTGGTTTTACTCTGTGACACCTGGTCACACCTCATTACACCTGGTTTTACTTTGTGACACCTGGTTACACCTGGTCACACCTCATTACATCTGGTTTTACTTTGTGACACCTGGTTTCACTTAGTGACACTGGTTACACCTGGCCACACCTCATTACACCTGGTTTCACCGGATTATACCTGGTGACACCTGGTAACCCCAGTTTCACCTGGGTGTCATTGGTGACACCGGGTTTTACCTGGTTACACCGGTTTTACGTAGTGACACATGGTGACACCTGGTTTCACTTGGTGGCACCTGGTTACACCTGAGAGGTGTACTAAGAAGAGACATTTTCTGCTCAGCTGGCGGGTTAATTTATAAGTCAGAGGCATGAGACCCTTTTTGTGTGAGACTAGGTAACCATGGTAACAGAAACTGAGTCACAATCTGTTGGTGAATTTGAGTTCAATTGTAAATCAGTTTGGTTCTGAAGTAAACTGGATTAGATCTGATTCTGTGATCCTCATATGAATCTGAGTGATAGTTTGTTGGAAATGTAATTTTACCTGATTGGGTGTTTTCAGTTCCAGGGGGTGTGTCGTTGTTATTTAAATGTTTGAATTCCTCCACCTGGCTGTTCCTCAGACATGTGGATTTCTGTATCAATTGTAATACTGCATCTCTTTCCATTTGTTTGTCACATGACTCCTTCAGGAGTAGTTGGATGTGTCTGGTGGTTTCACTGTGTTCTGTTTGGGTTGCAGGTTCTTCTACCTGTACCACTTTGCCTTCTACGCCTACCACTACCGTTTCAATGGTCAGTATAGCAGCCTGGCACTGGTCACTTCCTGGCTCTTCATTCAGGTTAGAACCATTCTCATCCTTTTGCCTGTATGAAGCTCCGCCCCTTCATTTCTAATCTGATCAGTGATTCTGATTGGACATTACTCTTCTTCGTCTTCTGCAGCACTCAATGATCTACTTCTTCCACCATTATGAGCTTCCTGCCATTTTGCAGCAGATTCGGATCCAGGAGATGCTGCTTCAGAACCAGCAGGTGGGTCAGAACCAGACAGCTCTTCAGGACAACCTCAATAACAACAACAGCACAGCTGCTGCTGGTTCTGAACCTGCTGAAACCAGCCAATCAGGAGACACCAACATCAACCCACCGACACCGCAGGTCGACCCACTCCCATCATCCTCAGCAGTAGGAGCTGCAGGGGAGGTGAGGGCGGAGCTGAACTGGGTCGCTCAGACAGCTGCCATCATCACCGAGGCACTGACCACCTCTGCCGACCCAGCAGGAGGAAGAGGAGCTGGAGCAGAGATCAGTGTGGAGTTTTGGATGGGGGGAGGAGCAGGAGGCAGAGCATCAGCTGATGCAACGGAAGCTCCAAATGTTGCTGAGACTCACACTGTAGTGAGCAGATCTCAAAGGGCAGAGCTTCAAAGTGAGACAGAGCTTAAAGAGGAGGCGGGGCATCAGAAGTCTGAGATTCAAGATGAGGTGGAGCTTTCAGACTCAGCCTCTCTTTCTGCAGAAAGCCCCGCCCCTCAAAGAGCAAGCACAGACTGTGAGTGCTCAGCACCTGAACCACAGCAGAGCTCCTCCCCCCTGAGTACATCCTGAGAAATCAGGTGTGCCTCTGATGACATCATTTCACCTGGATGACACAGTGCTTCAGTCTGTCAGCTGATCGTGCTGATTGGTTGTTGATAAGAATGCAGACTTCAACCTGAGCGTCTCAAACCTGCACTTGTTTGAATTTGAAAACAGTTTATGATTTATTGTTTGATTATGTTAGTCAGGTGTCCTCACCTGAGGTTAGAACAGGTCGGCAGGTTGTTCAGTTTTCAGGTGTGTTGGCATTCTGTTTGTGATTTGAGGTTTGACTGTAGTTCAGTCTGTACACACTGACCTAAAGAAAAACCCAGAGAAGCAGGAACCAGTCCCTGGTGTTTTATTGATCCTTGTGTTTATTGATTAGTGCTGAAGCAAATTATTTATAAAGGAGTGGAAAAAAGAATGTGTCAGTGGTCACATGACAGGAAAATTAACCAGTTATCTTTTTCTGTATCAATAACAGATCCGTAACAACTGGCTGGTTTTAAATGTGGAGAAACAGGTTTTTATTTGTGTTCATTTTATTATCAGAGAAAGAAACCGAAGGATAGAAACGCTGCCAGATTAGACACCGTTCATTCAAGCTGTTCAATAGAAGGTTAGATTGAAATGGCCCCTGAATAACCCTGTAACATTGAAACCAAATATTCCACAGGGAGACATTATTATAAACAATCAGTTATTGATCAATGATTGGTCCTAATCTGACAGACTGAAGCAAAAACGGATCTCTTTTCATCTGCTTTATTTGTTGAAAAGGAAGTTGGTCTTGGAGCACGGAGGTGCTTGGACTGATCGATTAGACTGATAAAATGCCTTATTAATGATCTTCAGACTGTCAGCAGCTGACAAAAATGCTGCTGGTTGTGTTGCAGCTCAGGCTCCGCCTCCTGAAAGAGGGGGTGGCCTGTGTTGAAAAGCTGTTTGAAAAAAGTTAAGTGATAACAAAGGAAACAGGTGATCAATAACTTTTGTGTCTCCTGGAGTACCGCCGGTTTAATCAGCTGTTCAGGTCAAAGTTCACAGCTTCATCTAATCTATGAATCTATTGGCTGATGCCTGATCCATCGGTTAATGTCACAGTCTGCTTTGGATTGTTTTTCACCAAATCGTAAATGTCGTGAAAGAGGCGGAGCATGACTGTACCTGGCTGCTGGACTGAGGGTGGAGTTTGGGAATATATTTGGGAGGTTTTTTCTTTGTGCCTCTGCTGGTTAATTCATCAGAAGCACTAGAGTCAGAGTGAAGAGGTTTTACCTGCAGAGCAGGTGAAGTGACACCACCTGCAGGTCTTCTACCTGTCAGAGATTTGAGGTCACAATGATTGATTATTGATTAACTGTACCCATTTATCAGAGCTGAGTCAGCTCAAGGTCAAAAATAAACTTGTTTCAGTGAAAGCACACTTCCTGTCAGGTTTATTTCTCAGCTGTCTGCAGGTCATCACCGCTAGCAGGAACCTGTTTGGTTTTAATGGGCGCAGCAACTCTCGCCGTGATGCGTAAAAATAACCGAATGTTCTAGAAACGCTTCAAATCTCGGTTTCAAACTCTGACACCTGGAGTTTGATGTCAACAAGCATTTTCTGTTGCTCCACAACACTGAGAAAGTCTCCAGCTTTATTTGTTTTCATGTCCTGTCATCACGCCATTTACAGAAACCGCTGCATCGGTCCAGATCACTTCAACTGGACAATGAGCTGTAAAGACTAACGCTACAGGGCGGGGAGAACTGAAAGCTCCGCCTCCCCTTCTGAAAAGCTCTGGAACATTCTCGTGATCAGATGATATCTGCTTCAGCAACAATACAAGAATAAAATAATTTTCTCTGAGAATGTCAAGGAACTTCAAATCCATCCGGGTTTTTGACCTCAGTAAATGGATGGAACCATGTTTAACGTAGCAGAAACATCTGTCAGGAGTTTGGAATTCAAATTACTGAAGGTGATTTCATGCCGAATAAAGATATTTAGGAATTCTCTCTTTGCTGTTGAGCCTCAGATGTTTTGTTTGAGAATGAAACACATTCAGAAATAAAATCTACAAATTTTTATAAAAAATGTTTCTGTTAACAAGATTTGAAACTTCTTTTTTGGAAAGTTCTTTTTACTGTCAGAAGAACCTGAGGTCAAAGGTCAGTGTGTTATGTCATTTCTAAACATTACTCTGTTACTTTCACTCCTTTTTTGTTTAGGACACAGATTTCAGACAGATTAGATTTACATTTTAATGTAGATGGACTGGACATCTGGGTGTGAGGCAGGGTTGCATCTGGACAGGACACCAGACCCTTTGACCATGCAGGTCCTGGGAAGAGATGGGATGTTTTGGTTGTTTATTTTTGTGGAGGGCAGCAGTAGCTCAGAAGGTAGAGCAAGTCGTCTAGTAACCAGCAGGTCATTGGTTTCAATCCTAACCCTAATCCCCTGGAAAAGTTTGCCGTTGTGTCCTTCGTCAAGACACTTCACCTTCCCTGCTTGTTTGGTGGTGGTCGGAGGGTCCGGTGGCTCTTTGGTGGTGGTCGGAGGGTCCGGTGGCTGTTTGGTGGTGGTCGGAGGGTCCGGTGGCTGTTTGGTGGTGGTCGGAGGGTCCGGTGGCTTCTGGCAGCTTCACCTCTGTCAGTGTCCCAGCTGTGGACAACGTGTGTTTATCACCAAGTGTGTGAAGCATTTTGGGAGTCAGAGTCCGACTTAAAAAGGATCTATACAAGAGCAAGACATTTACCATTTTCTTTATGGAAATGGGTTTTAAAGGTGGTAAATGGAACTTGCACCCAGCCATCTGAGTGCCAGGCTCGTTAACCCCCCGCGCACCGATGCTCAGGTCGACCAATATTCCTCACCAAACCCACTCTGATCCCCGATTCGAGCAGGACAATAAAATATCATGAGTCACTAATCATGCTCTCCAGCTGATCACACACTGACTCTGATAAAAGCAGCTCCTACCTGTTTGAAGCTCAGTCATAGATTCAGTCAGTGGCAAAGAGTTCACAGCTGCACCACGGCTCCAAAACTTCCTGCAGTCCCCTCCTAAGATCCTCTCTCCTCCTCACACACCATCCTGCACACCTCACTTAACCAATAAAATAAAAAAAGCAATAAAATCCTCCGTGGTGTGTCTTCCAGTCCAAAAAGTGACCCGAAGCGTTCATCCGCTTTAGCAACATGTAGCTCCGTATTAGCTAGCTGCTAATGTAAAACGTTTCCACACAGAACTTGCTCGTCACAGGGAAACCCCAGAGGAATTCCCCTATGGCAAGTAAATAATGTATATATAATCACCAGATGTCCCCGGTGCTTCCAGCTGCTTGACCTGCAGACTCCACAGTACCAGCCTCACTGTACTGGATTATTTACGGTATTAGACAACCCAAAATGTTGCCCACTGCTCTGCCAGCTATTGGCTGGTAGATGTAAACAAAATACAACGTCATGCCGTCAAAATTAATATTTTATATTTTACTTCAAATATAATTTTTAAAGGAAATGCTGTATTTTCATTCTACAACCCTCTAAACACCCCGTGGAGGTATTATGTTGTTAAGAATATAGCTTTTTATAAAAATATTCCATATCCCACCTTAAGTCAAAATTAAAGCTACAAGTGGCAATGAGTGGCCCTCACACCTTGGTGGTGCTCTGGCCTATGGTTTATTTATCTATAAAATGCCAGTTCATAACAAAGTCATTTCAAGGAACTTTACAGAAAATCAACCAATTAGTAATAAAACATTTTCTATCTAATGAACCAGCTGATTGGGTTGAATTATTAGTTCAGTACAATCCTCCATCCTGAGCAGCACGATTGGCGACAGTGGAAAGGAACGACTCCCTTTTAACAGGAAGAAACCTCTAGCAGAACCAGAAGCCAGCTCAGGATGGATGCAGCCACCGCCTCCCCAGAATACCGCCCCTTCCTCTCACCTGCCCCCCGAAATGCCAGCAAAACTCAACTTGAGCAGGTCAAAGACAACTTTGTTCCAAAATAGCTGACCATTTGTGAGATGCAGCCAATGTGTCAAACAGCCATTTTTGAGGGTTCACATGTTAAATACATATTCAAATTTTTGGAAAAATAGATCACTGCATTCAAAAGGGACAACAGTTTGAAGCTGTTCGTTTCTAATGGATAGAAAGCGTAGGTTGGAGAAACTTTGTGTAGAACCTGACTAGTGAAATGTACAACATTTATTATCATGGTGTGTCATTAAATTTTCTGTGCTTTTTTATGTGGAAAATGTAAATTTTGAGGTTAAGCAATGCCTATATTTAATAAGATATATGAAATATTTTATTATACATCAAACCCTGATGCATGAAGACTATGCTGACATACTTTGATGGAGATTCATGAACATATCTGGGAGTAGTTTGTAAAAATGTCCAAAAACAGAAAAACAAAAGTTTTTTCAAGATGGCTGACTTCCTGCGATATTTGGCACATGGGTCCATGAGACTTTATTTGTAGGTTCTGAGCTTGGGGTGGGGCTAACAATTTGAAGGGTGCAAATTAAGAAAAAGTATGCACTGTTGATGTATTAAGCCATGGCCACATGATTTCTCTATTCAGGAATGTTGGTAACGCTTGCTTTTACAGTCCCCTAATTACTAAGAAATTACTTGGTACTTACTTAAGAAAAACCTAAACTATTACCCATCAACTCAGTTAGGTTGTGACCAGTTTAGATTGGTAATAACAAAAATTTAGATACAGTAATATTTTCCAATAAATTACCTTTTCTTACATGTCCTTCATAGTTTTTTAAGCATTTACCTTGTACTTACATGTAACAACCTCCTACCGCTGCAGGAAGTTTTCCTCTAGGATCCTGGTACATCTTAAATACTGGGTATGTTCTTGCAGCTCGGGGTGTGTGTGTTTAATCTGCAGGTCCTGGTGTAACATTGTTACATCACTATGTTACAGTCAGGTGGTTTTCCAGGAGAGAGTGGAGCAGCTGATCAGAGCGCAGGATTCAGGATTACTGAGAAATATGTTTATTAAACCTAAAACCAGTCTGGAGGGTTTAATAAGGAAATGACATCATAACATGGTTAAAAGATACAAAAAGGCGAGTTTACATGATACAGGATGTTTAAAGTCTCCAAAAAGGCAATTCATTTATTCTAAAATTAAAGAAGACAAGAGAAATAAACAGTGAGAAAACAATAGGCCTTCACACTGCCTTCAGTGCTCGGGCCTAATAATAAACAAAATAATTTGTCTTTCAGTTTTTCATGTTCAAAATTTCAGTGTTCTTTATTTGGAATGACAGTAGCACTTTACTGGTTTCTAAAGTAACAATGTGTTTTTTGTTTCATAGCAAGAAATCAGACTACTTCTGATCAGAGATCTGCAGGAATCTGAACAGCTGATGTTCTGAAGGTAAAGAAGATGGAAGATTGATGATCAAAATAAAAGGATAGAAAGTCCAATCTTAAGCAATGTCTTTCAGCAAATCAGTGAAAAAGCATCAAACCACAGTCTGATGTCTGGCCACAGGCTGCAGCTGCAGATGTGAGCAGTGTGCAAGTGGCTGGTTGAAACTTGATGAAACCTCCTCTGGTCAGAATTGTGTCAGCTCTAAATGAGACCAGATGAAATAGAAAGTAACAGGAAGAGTAATTTGGTTTACAACAGACAGCAACCAAACAACTAAGGACAACATCAGGTAAGGTTGATTCAAATGATAAACGGACTGGTGACACATGGAAATCTAGCCGATGGGACACAGCATGAGCTGTTTCCATCCCAACACACTGATCTGAGCAGCTTTCTAGACCTACAAGCTCTGTCTTTGAAAATCTGTAATTTAGCTGGAGTGTTGTTTGAATAGCAGCGATACTCTCTGCCAACTACTGATGGAATTTCTTTTGTTTTTAAATGTCTGAAATATGTGAAAACATTGTAATCAAACAATGTGATGCTTCTGGTTACTAGGTTAAGTTTTATCTGTCAGATCGATGCCAAATCAACGTGATCAGCAATGTTGCACTTTTTCTGAAACTAATTCACTCATTAAAAATCCTTTTTCTTTTTAGAATAACCTTCGTTTATGAGGAACAACATTTCTGGGAGTTATAAAATCTACATAAAGCTCCGAGCTCCATCTTCATTGGCTCCCTGTATAATCCAGAACAGAATTTAAAATATAAAGTTCTTGTCAGATCCAAAGTCCCAGTGTCAGACCAGTCACCCCAGTCAGTCAGTAATCCTGCCTCCTAAAGGCTGTGAGGTAGTATAATTCTCCCTGCTGAGATGAGGAAACTCATGGTTGATCAGCTGAGTGGGACCACCTGTTGGCAGTGCACAAACTGATTCAGTCTGCACATCAGAGAGGGTACAGCAGAGAAAACTATTCAGCTTGTGGGAAACCACAGAGAGGCTACTGGTATGGATTGATACATGGGATGAAAACGTGACTGTCTTTAATTAATTATCTGACCTACTTAGATTTGATTTTGTATCTTATGTTCCTGTTTGAAATAGTGCATTGTTTAAAGTGCTGCAGGTAATACACTGATTACATTCTTTGATGTTAAAGTTTGAAATGTTTAAATAGCAAATATTTCAAGGTAAAAATATTTAGGTTAAAGTGACACTATTTAAAAATATTTTACATTATTTCATGTTTTTTCCATTCTGATTGAGAGTGATGATTGTATATTCTGGTTCTGTTCGAAGGTTTTCAACCTGATTTACCTCAAAATTAATTGTGAAGCGGAAAAGAGTTGTTCCTGTGCTTATCTATGGTTGTCAAAGCCGTTTTAAAGTTTCAGAAGAAGCTGAACAGATAGAAGAACTTGACAGTTCTAAACAAACAAAATATTTTATTAAATCAGAGAGAAGGTATTTCTTCATAAAGGTGTTAAACATGTTTGTTCAACATGGTGACAGTCTGGAGGAAAAAAACTTATCTTGTGGTTTTGGTGTACAGTGATCTTTAGTTCTATTGCTGTTCTAGAATAGCAATACACATGTGGCAGCTTGTTGGTGTAGCTCTGTGACATTGCTAGCAATTTTTAAAATCTTTTTGAATATTTGTTGCTAGTTTTTATTCTGGAAATATCACTCTTTTGAAATACTTTTTATTCTGTTTTGGGTTCTGTGCTGATTGGAGGATTTTTGCTTGATTTACCACTTTTTTTACCACTTGTTATGATGTGTAACCATGGCAACGAGAGACTTGTTCACAAGAAAGAGCAGTTAATGGACATATCTAAGGCTCAAATAATAAAAGAAAATAATAAAATCTCTGAGTTAAAAAGAAGATGTGAATCCAGGGCAGAAGAAAAGTGAAGAGAGAGAAAAAGGAAATTTAAACCTTCCATCAGTCAGACTGATGAATGTGAGATCTCTTGTGGATGAACTTGAAACTCTGTTGAAGACCCAGCCAGAGTATCAGGAATGCAGCATCATGTGTTTTACTAAGGCATGGCTAAAGGAGCATATCCTGGACTCCAGTGTGTCTCTGTCTGGCTTTCAAAACACGGGCAGACAGAGATTTGAAGAGGAGGTGAGATTGCTGTCCTTTTTAACAAAAGATGGGGTCATATGGACCTGCTGTTGTGAAATAGAATAGAAAGCCTTTATTGTCACTATACAAAGTACAATGAGATTTGACGCTTCTCTATACGGTGCACACAACTTGAACATAAAAGTAAAATGTAAAGCTATAGTAGAATATAAAAGTATAAAATATAAAATTACAAATAACTCTTTATAAACACTGCAAAGGTTGTGCTAAAGTGACTGAGTGGTTAGATGTGCAGTTTGGAAGAAAACAATTAAATAGATTGAGCAAGAGAGAAGTTAACAGGTTATGGTAAAAATAGTGCAAATCTGCTGTAATAAGTCAGTGCAAAGTTCTTGGCAACTGTGTGATGGTGATGATATTTCCAGTGGCATGACAGTTCTTAATGCAAACTTGAGTTGAGTGTGGAGACAGCTCTTGAGAAGAAACTGTCTCTGAGTCTGTTTGTTTTGGCTGGTATGGCTCTGTAGCGTCTGCCCGATGGCAGCAAGTTGAAGAGGTGAAAGTTTGGATGTGTGTAGTCCTTTATGATGCTTCTGGCTCTGCCGAGGCATCGGGAGTTATAGAGGGAGGTTAGGGTGGGTAGAGAGCAGCCAATAATCTTTTGTGCGGCATTGACTACCCTCTGCAGTCTGCCTGTCAGCTCCTGTACAGCTTGAGTGCCACATTGACACAGCATAGCTCAGCAGGCTCTCAATGGCTGATCGGTAGAAGGACACCAGGTCAGTGTTGAGTTGCTCTTTCCTGAGCGCTCTCAGGAAATGGAGTCGCTGCTGCGCCTTCTTGACCAGAGCTGTGGTGTTGGTTTTCCAGGAGAGGTCAGCGGCAAAGTGGACCCCCAGGAATTTGAAGGTCTCCACCTGCTCCACGCTTTCACCATTGATGTACAGGAGGGCCGGGGCGGCTTTACTCCATCTTAAGTCCAGGATGAGTTCCTTAGTCTTGGAGATGTTCAGCACCAGGTTGTTCAAGGCGCACCACTCACTGAGACTGTGGGCCTCATCTCTGTAGGCCGTCTCGTTCCCCTCTGTGATCATCCCCACCACCGTTGTGTCATCTGCAAACTTCACAATGATGTTCTCAGGGTGGGTGGGTCTGCAGTCATGTGTGTACAGAGAGTAGAGCAGTGGGCTCAATACACACCCTTGTGGTGAGCCGGTGCTGAGTGTGCGGGGGGATGAGAGGTGTGGACCAAGCTTCACATGCTGGGGACGGTTGATTAAAAAGTCCTTTATCCAGGAGCAGGTGGTTGGTGGTAGTCCCAGGTTGGGGATGAGAATGTCCGGAATTATTAATTATTGTGTTAAAGGCTGAGCTGTAGTCAATAAATAGCATCCTGACATAGCCCTCCTTTTTCTCCAGGTGGTTCAGTGCATCATGGAGTGCGGTGGATATTGCATCCTCAGTAGATCTGTTTGGCCGGTGTGCAAACTGGTGCGGGTCAAGCGTGGGAGGAAGGCAAGCTTTGATGTGTCTCAGCACCAGTTTCTCAAAGCACTTAGTGATGACTGGTGTGATAGCAACTGGGCGAAAGTCGTTGAGGGTGACTGTGGGTGACTTCTTGGGGACTGGAATGATGGTAGCTGATTTTAGGCAGGCTGGGATGGTGGCTTGTTCCAGTGACAGATTAAAGATGTCATTGAAGACTGGAGCTAGCTGGTCAGCGCATGCCTTGAGTACTCTTCCTGGTACTCCATCAGGTCCTGTGGCCTTCCTGGGGTTGATGGCACGTCCTCCAGCTCCCCAGTGAGTGGGGGGGTGTCTGAGGTTGGTGTGGGTTGTGGTGGGGGTTGGAGTGGTGTGGCTGGCTTTTGAGCTTGGGTCTCAAAGCGTGCAAAGAAGCTGTTAAGCTCCTCTGCCAGTGCTGCGTCTGAGACCCCAGGCGTCGCTGCAGAGCCCTTGTAGTTGGTAAGAGACTGTATGCTCTTCCACACCTGTCAGGGGTTGTTGAGTTGCCCCTCTATCTCCTCCTTGTAGACTGCTTTGGCAGGACTTGAAGCCAAAGCAAATGGGTCAACAGCTGCTTTCTCCAGTTTTCAGAGCTCTCAGAAGTGGAGCTTTGGAGGGTCCAGTGGGGTCTCAGTCAGAACCTCCTACTGGGCTCTCCTCCCATCCCTCTACATTGGCTCCAGTCTGCTGATGCATGCAGAACTGCCAGAACTATGATGCTGTGTTACCATGAGGAAAGAGCACTGATGATACTGGCTGCAGTCCTGAACCTAATGGGCTCAGAGCATCCAGTATGCTATACCAACCCTACCATAAATACAAGACCCATATCTGTTCCATATCTAATTCCCCAAACAGACATGGACTTTGTGAGGATTCTTTGCAGGAAGCTCATTAACAGGATTCAAAGACCTGAATTTGTCCTAGATGCTCAATGGGATCCTGAATGAAGCAAACATGGTGACAGTGAACATCCATGCAGCTCAGAAGGCTTTCTACCAGGCCCTTGCACAATCAGAGCCCTTCAAGATGGAGGAGCTGAATGACGATCCAGTCAGAAACAAGGTTTGTAGACATCAGTCAGCCAGTTAAAGTAGTACTAAATAACTTTTAAAACTCGAAGCTACTGTTTTAAAACTTGTCTAAGTGGATACTCTTTGCTGCTCTGTTGAAAAATGCTACCATAGTTGGTACTGTTCTGATACCACTTTTTGGCCCCTGATACCGATTCTCAGCTCTGCAATATTTGGCTGATACCGATACCATATCGATACCACGCCGTTTGAAAGAACACAAATAAAAGAGCTTTTTTTTTTCTAATTCTAAACAACTGCATACTCACTTGGATGTAAAATTATTGTACAGTGCTTTTGAAACAGATCTCAAATGGCTGGAGTATTTTTTCCAGTAAAAGACTAGTGAAAAAAAATTGAAAATAGCAAATTATAAACAAGATTAAGTTAATGTTACTTTTGACTTGGGGATGCTCCAGTGAAGCAGCATATTCTCTATTACTCCTGCAATAGCTTCACCAGTGTGGGATCCTTTGAACTCATTCAGTACCAGGTTGAATGATTCAGTGTCGAAACAACACTAATCATAGTGCAAATCTACAATTTATTTCATAACAAGATGTTATTAGAAGTTTATACAGTATTCTTGTTAATGACGAGTGTGTCTTGTTAATTATTTAAACATATTTTTATGATCCTTCTCTGATATTTTCTATATAAAAGCCCTCTGGGTCCTTATCAGCCATTGTTGGGTCCTTCTCCTCTGGGTGTGTCCAAACATTTGCCTGTTGCTCTGACAATGTAAAGAAAGTAAAAATAACATCATATTTAGTGTTTCTGTCCTGGAAGAATTTATTTGATACGTAAAATGTATTTATGTAAAAATATAGAAACAAAAATAAACAATAAATCTGTTTATTGAAGTCAAGACTGTAGAACGGCAGAATGTGCAGAAGGAATCTGTAGCACATCTCAACAGGTAGCATGTTTCAACAGAACACCTGTTCCAGCAACGGCCGTCTGAGTCACGGCTGTTTACGACAGTTGTAATTCTGTTTTTAACTACTGGGTAGTGGAACGTCAGGATTATGTTCGGTGGTTGAGAGGTGAGGAGGAAAAACTCCCGATCACACTGGTACTGGGAATTCCACAGTGTTTGCCCTTTATTTTCACACTCTTCAACAACCATATAAGGCCCGGTTGAACAGCTACTGGTAAATTAAACATTAAAGTAAATAGTGTTCACACAACCTGTAACGTTACTAAATAAAAGAAATGAAAGAAAAACAGTATGTGTGTGTCCATTCACTGCATGGAAGCAGGGAGCGGTGCATACTTGTGACGTCATATATAGTCAACTTGAGGAGGTCTTAAAGAGACAGCACAATTATGGTTGTTACAGTAGGAAAAGTGGAAAAGTTGTTTTGTACTGCTGTAAAATATGATTTCAGAGTTATGTAATCAGAGAAGGTTATAATGTCATCAGCTGTTTTGTTTTTAATACCTAGAAATGCTTGGATACATCAGAATTAATGTTGGAGTGTCTGGTGTCAGAGGAATTGTCGAGCTGCGCCGAGCTGCGTGCGTTGGCGCGTCCACGCAGCCGCTGCTCGGACGGTCCGTCAAGGCGTCGAAAGCAGCTGCTGCTTGAAGTTGGGAAAATTGAACTTTAGGGCAGCAGACGTGGGGCAGCAACCAATCAGCGACTCTTTTCACTGATCACGTCATCAACGGCTAGATCTGACAGTCATTCCAATTCGTTTCAAAATGGAGGATTATCACTGTTTGTAACCACCGTGAACTGTATGACCCGTCTTCGTATTTTAATAAGGACATGAAGAGATCGGACCTTATCTGGAGTAAGATATCGGAGGATATTGAAGTTCCAGGTAAACAGTTTCATATTTTATAAAACTCAGATCGTCTCAATGGGGTGTATCCACAACCTTCGCAAATGTGCCCGACGACGACGTTGTATAGCTTTATTTATTAAATAAATTCAAGCCACTGTCTCAACATGATCCGTCATGTTGTAAACAACTATAACAACAGAGAAATCCCCGCCCGCCTGTGATGTACTGACGTGACGCGCAGACGCAGACTGTGCGAAGTGTGCAAGCAGCTGTGTTTTTATTCAAGCAGCAACTTTCGTCTGTTTGAGCGTTTTGCTGCCTGGACGCGCTGGGCGGTGTGAACGCACCATTACTTTTGTCACACAGTTGAACTGAACAATTGTCGGGTTAGTTACTGATAATCCAACTCTGCTGTGACACTTTTCCTACTTCATTCACGGATCCCACAAAAATGTTTCCCCTCTCTGTGTGTCAGTGCCTCTGGAGATATTTACATCATTAACTGGTTTGTTTCCTAACTTTTTGATGAAAGTTCTTTTGTTAAAGCTGCTATACTTGATTTGCATAACAAATTAGCTTAACATATTTTTTTCATGCCCATTAAAAACGTTTTTAACACAGCATGGAGAAAAATATGTTGTGAAGATTAAAAAAAGATGAAAAAAAAAAAAAAAATTAAGTGGTTCTCCCGTATTTGTCTTAAAACATCAACCAATCAAATGGTTCGGTCCTAAAGGAATGATTGGACAGCCTGTCCAGTCATTTCAGTGAACTGCGAACCAGTGTCTTGCACCCGGTCGTCTTCTGGGCCTATGTGTGTTTCCAAACCAGGGGGGGCGGGCGTGGCTTAGGAATTCTACCTGATGGGAGGGGCTGGGAGTTCTGTAACTTTGTTAACAGTCTAAGCTAGGCTATCTGAAATCAGGGATATCAGCTTTAAAGTTCATTGGTGTGACATTATCTCATGAAATGAGTTGACTGATAAAATGAGAGCAGAAGGTGTTTTACAACCAGTTTTTTCTGCCTTGCAGATAGACGTGAACAATTCTTATCTGTTGCTCACATCACGGGAGACCATGTGGATTACATTGATGCAGCTATGGTAACAAATAGTCACATGATCGACATCTGGGGTTTCTCGTGTTTTGGTTTGGTGAGGTCTGCAGGATCCAGTGAGGTGATCAGTGGCCTGGTACTGCTTTTCTCTTGCCCTGCTACATCAGCCATCTTTGTTGTGCTGGTGCCTGGGAATGTCTGTCTGACACAGGTAATTGTGCCTAAATCCTACCCCCCCCAACAACATGCAACATTTAATTTAACAGTTGAATATTTTGAAGTGCAGCAGCACCCCAGAGAAGCCATGTGTTAGAAGTTATAGGTCTCAGGATGTAGACACACATGCACATATAAAGCTGAGAAGGCAGCAGCAGGAACCTCCATACACACAATAAAAAGCAGCAATGATGCACAGGAAACAGGTACCATTAGGAAGAAAACAGTAGATATTGAAACTGATAATGGATATTATAGTGATTGAGTTAATTTTGTCTTTTTAGTTTAAAATGTATCATTTTCTTTCGTAAGGCAAACGTTAGGTATTTGCAGTTGAAACTGTCAGCAGGTATGGAGAACATCTTTAAAAAAATACATAACATTTGTCTAACAAAAGAAAAGGATAAATCATATTGGATAAGCTGATGAAACACAGCTGTGAGGAGCTGCAGGACTCGGGAGCTGACAGAAACAAGAACCCAGCACAAGGAGTACTGAGCTAAACATATAACAGATAGAAAGAGGAAATAAACAAAGACTAGCTTGAAAGTAACAGATTCAAAAGATCTGGTTCCAAAGGAGACCCTGACCCCCCCCACCAGGATTGGAACCTGCTACAAGGGATCTAAATTATTCAATGAAAAACATCAAGTTCATAAATGTCTTGGAATGTATGATAGTTACAATAAAAACCCCTCTTTAATAAAATATGTCTTTGAGAAATGAGTTTGTTTTCAGTTTAATTTTGGGAAGGTTTATTTAAGCAGCATCACATTTTGCCCTGTACAAAAGTTTTACAAAGCACAACAAACACAGTTTGGACATGAATTAAACTCCAACAAATGTCCATTTTTGGTAAATTTTCATGTCTATAACATATAAATATGTCTGAAATAACAGTAACTGCTGAGAACTCCAGAGACTAAATACCGACCACCAGAACCATCACTATCAACTTGATATTTATAAGGCTTGGTTGACTCTGCTCTCACATTAAATCAGTACCAAACAACTTTTCTACAGTCGTGTCTCAGACGGCCGTTACTGGAACAGGTGTTCTGTAGAAACATGCTTCCTGTTGAGATGTGCTACAGATTCCTTCTGCACATTCTGCCGTTCTACAGTCTTGACTTCAATAAACAGATTTATTGTTTATTTTTGTTTTTTTTATTTTTCCATAAATATATTTTATCTATCAAATAAATTCTCCAGGACAGAAACACTAAATATGATGTTATTTTAACTTTCTTTACATTGTCAGAGCAACAGGCAAATGTTTGGACACACCCAGAGGAGAAGGACCCAACAATGTCTGATAAGGACCCAGAGGGCTTTTATATAGAAAATATCAGGGAAGGATCATAAAAATATGTTTAAATAATTAACAGGAAACACTCACCATAAACAAGAATACTGTATAAACTTCTAATAACATCTTATTATGAAATAAGTTGTTAATTCATACTATGGAGGTATTTTTCATCAGGGCAGCATAAATCACCAGAACACCACTTCCTGTTGAGACCTGAATTACTGAAGTTATTAAGTGTAATATAGGAGGACCAGAGACGTCCAGAGTGTCTCATATGAAGATGGACATGTTTTTATCCACGTAGACAAGTTTCATAACTGCAGCTTAAAGTTGTAAAAGTTATTTTGTGCTGATTTAAATACTCAATTTCGTTTGAGCTCTAAAGAAATTATCTTTGAGTTTGCCCCGCCCACTTTGGGAGACATGGTTAAATTGCCCCGCCCACTTCAGTTAGATCAACTAAGTTTGTTTATTTTCATAGTTGAAATACTGAAAATTAGGCCTCTTATTTTTATTCGTTATTTTATTTTATGAAATTATCATTCTAAAAGTAAATAAGTTAATAAAATACATTTTCTTCTGTACTAAGAAAGTTAAATATTTTTTACTGAAGTTGTAAAAATTCTAACAGATAACAAAAGCTAAAGTTTAGCCTCATTTTAAGAAATTAACTTATGATTAGTGATAATTGGATAGTTTCTGGTCTGACTGATCAGCTCAGTGTCTCACCTGTTGATCAGGTGAGGAAGGAGTGGAGGCAAAGAATTGGGGCCGAGTATGTGGAAGGCATTCCAGACTGCGAACTGATATCGAATAAGATCTATAAACTGACTGGAGCACCTGTCACTGTGATTCAGCCAGAGGTACAGTACATTAAGCCCCACCCCTTCATTTGCACCTGACAAACTCCAAGCTCCACCTCCACTCACCATCCTGCTGCACCTGTTTATAAATCACCCAACAGGTGCTTTCGCTGTAAACACATTTCTGCTGTTTTCCTTTCAGAGTTCCAAGTTTGTAAACTTGCAGACTACAACAACTTCCTGCCATCATTTGAGGTACGGCTGCCAGTTGGCGTTACCACGGTGACACTGAAGCTGATGAGCCATGTGATGTCATTTCATCTGATGGGCTGGCTATTTGTTCACACAGACTGTGAGATTTGGAGCCAAAATGTCCAGTTGCCAGGTGACTCAGAGACACTCACTCACCTGAGACAGGTTCACATATTCAGCCAATCACACAACAGACATCAGATGGCGCATCATTGGAGAGACACACCCACACATTCCTTCACAAATGGGTTTGGTACTATGGTCTTTTTTTCAGACCTTTGTTTGCACACTTTGTAGTTTTTGTTCTGGTCTGACCTGTTCTGTTATCTGCAGGCTCGGTTTCAAGAGACTGTGGAAATTTCCTTGTTTCAAATCCTGACCTGGCTTAGATCAGAGGATCTGAAAATCTTCCAGTACCTTCTGACTATCCAACCTAATTCCATCCCTGTCAGTCGATTGGAGGCTGCAGACAGAAGCACAACTGTCAGTCTGATGGTCCAGCACTACCAAGCTGAGGAGGCTAAGGACATCACACAGGACATCCTGAGACAGATGAACCTCAATCAGCAGGTAGAGGAACTGATAGATCTGAAACTGATCAACAATTTTTGTTTCTCATTTATTGTACAGCATTTTTTTACTTATTATTTAATCCATTATGATAAAGTCGTTCATAACAAACATGTCAGATTTTATTATTTGAAATGCTTCTTAACAAACTGCAAACAGAACTCCTCACAGCCCCTTCTGGTCCATCTAAAATCCTTGAACATGCCATAGATGCCCCACTCAAATCTCTTCTCAATTCTGTCTATTTGAACAGTTTCAGTCCAGTTTCTGCTCACAGCACAGCACAAAAAACTCTTTCTAAAATTACAAATGATCTTCTCTCTGTAGCCACCTCAAAATTCTCATCCTGCTGAACCTCACACCAGCATTTAACACCATCAGCCACGCCGTCTCCAAAGCTCAATCAACATCACTGTCTCTGCACTGTCCTGGCTCAAGTCCTACCTCACCAACCATCAACAGCTCATCCATATAAACAACTGCTTGTCATCCACTGCTCCTCTGTCACAAGGTGTCCCCTAAGGATTGGTGCTTGGTCCCTTCTTGTTCACACTTCACATCTCCTGTCCATCTGAAATATCATCTGCCACCAAGGCCTCTATTTATACTGCTACGTCAATGATGTCCAACTTTACAAAGCTACAGCATCCATCAATGTTACAACTCCCTCCACCTTCACTCATCGTCTCACGGAAATCAAAACATGGATGCAACAGAACTTCCTCAAATTGAACTGTAATAAATCAGGCGTTTTCATCATTGATCCCCAAATAATCACACAATCCACCCAAGATTTCTGCATAAACATTAACACCACAACCCTCTTTCCATCCCTGCTCATCTGCAATCTTGCCTTATTTTTTGGACTTTACACTCTCCTTTGAACACCACATCAACCAAATAAAAGGGACTGCATTTTTAAAAAAAAAAACATTTCTAGATTATGTCCATTCCTCTTCTTCTCTGCCCCTGAAAGCCTTATTCACACATTCCCACTGGAGGAGAGATGGGACTTTAAGTGTTTTACTTCCTGGTTGGAGAATAACTCAAGAACATAAGTTATATTTCAGGACAAATGAAGACTATATAACACCAAAAGTAATATTTCATCATATATTTGTCTATCACAGATGTTGAAAGCTGTAAAATAGCAGGATACAGAACCTTTAAATAATAGTAAGATACATACCAGTAAAAATTAAACATGACATTAAACATATCAACGACAACTGTGTCCATTTGAAAAAATTTTTTTTCTTTTCTTTTTGATGAATAAAATGGCCAGTATTTTGGGACAGTCATGTGACTGCTGGAAAAAGCATCAGCTCCTTTGATTGACCAGTCTGCTGTGGAGGGGTTGGACTTTGGAAAGCACTTTGTGGGGGGGGTCTGTCATGGTCATGACACACTTCATATGTAGAGGGAGGGTTGTTGTTGTGGTCACAGTGGGTAAGGTGGTTGGTGCGGTCACTGTTGTTGTCATAGTCACTGGAAGAAGACTGTTTGTCAAAGTAGCAACAGGTTTTGCTAGTGTGGTCTGTATCTCAGCTCTCCGTGCTAAAGCCACCCTCAGCTTCTCCCTCATCTGCTCAATTTGTTCCTGTACCTCCTCAAGCTCACCAGGGTGGGGTGGGATTGGGATGGGTGGGGCTACAGATACAGGGGGAGTGGTTAGAGGAGCAGGAGGAGGGTCTGAAGACACAGAGGGGATAGTTGTGGACACCGGAGGATGAGGATTGGTTTGAACAGAGGAGGAGGGGAGTGAGAGCACCAGACTAGCAAATGAAGCTACTGGTTCTCCGTTCCTGCACAGCTTGGTGGCTGGTTCCACCTTCTGCTTGCCCTGCTCTCTACCGTCAACCTTACTGCTTCCTCCCTTAGCATCAGGAACTGCAAGACGAGCAAGAAGGCGGCGGGTATTGAGGGTTTCCAGGCTGAAGTGAACTCGCTTGAAGTCTCGAGCATCAATAGGAACGGCAGGTGGAGCATCTGTACTGGTATCATTATTCCACTTGGCTGAGGCCCTGCAGGTTGATGCTCCTTGGGGACCAGGGGGGGTCTGGGTTTTCTGAAGGTTACACCTGAATACAAACAGGAAGTTTAATTACTGAGTGTTTTGTTCATGTTTAAAACAGATACAAGACATTTACAGCTGAGCTCAAAATACTCTGGAGTTCTGCTGTTTTATCTGTGAACTGAGCTAAAGATTTTTCTTCACTTCGTAACCACAGAAGAAAGACAACATGCCTCAACCTCTGATTATGTCACACATTTCTGCTACTTGTTTGTGCTTTTGTGCATCAAAACATAAAGAGGTGGGTGAATGTTCTTTTGATCTGCTTTGATCTTCTAATCAAATACTTCCTTTTAGATTGTTGCAGCTGCTTGAGTGTCTTACTGCTTTCAATCAGATCACATATGCTTTGCATCAAACAGAAGGGTGGAAATAAAATGTTAAAAATACCTAACCAATCAGAAATATTTAGAACATTTTACATAGTACTTTGAAGTGTCTAGTGTTGGATTATTGTTTAAAATCAGGCTCTTAAACACAATATTGTCATGTTTTGTCACCTTTCTGGCCATGTCTTGCTGTTCTCTTTTAATTAGCCACATTTTAGTTTTAGTATTGTTTTGTTTCTGCTAGTTTTACAGTTAGTTTCAGATGTTTTGTGTTGGAACCCTTGCTTTTTGTCTCCTCTCTGTCCTGCTGCACACTCTTAATTGATGCTCATCACCTTCACCTACTGCCACTCCCATCATCCCAGCCAGCTTCACCTGTCTGCTCCTCTTTAAAAGCTGTGGAAGAGCAGACAGGAGTCACTAGTGTATTAAAGTGCTGTGGGCCTCTACACCCATGCCTTAGATTCCTATCCCTTTTCACCGGGTATATCTGTCAGTTTTGTGGATTTTGCTCTGGGAATATGGCGTTTGAGGCTCTCTGCTAAGGGCTGTCCATTCCCTGTACAACCACAGCAGGAGCTTGGTTCGCATTGCCAGCAGTAAGTCAGACCGGTTTCCATTGCATGTTGGTCTCTGCCAGGGTTGCCCAGTGTAAAGCGGCTGGGATGAGAATCAGCACCTCCAAGTCCGAGGCCATGGTTCTTGACTGGAAAAGGGCAAGTTTCCCTCTTCAGGTCGGTCTTTTTGACAGTAACTTTACCTCATATAAGACTATGTTGCAGAATGACTCCATGACACAAGAAAAAGCCTCTACTCTTGGGCCCTCCCCCAATGGTCACTGACCAGTCATTAACTCCGCCTATGCCATGGGCCGACTCTACTTAATACCACACATAACGCTTTCCATTTTTTATAATGGAAATACAGCTCAACCCTCTGTTCATTTTATTTCTTTTTCAGGATGCGTTCACTACACAAACTATTTCCTGCTTCAAACTGCATTACCTTTTCTCTTTTTCAGCTCGCTGCCTTTTCACATCTTCATAAGTCATGTTTAGAGCACGATGAATTTTCTGTCAGACAAACATATCACACAAAAGATTTGAGTGATCACAAACATTTTACTTAAACTAAAACTATATGAAAACACAGCTGAAGAATCGGGTGTAAACAAAGCAGTTCACCTGTGAGGTGTGCAGCCAGTATTTTAGGTTCTGTCTACGGCGGATATGTGGCAGGACAAGTTGATAAAATCCATGTTCACCTGCGAGAGTCAGCAGAGCTCCGCCTACTCCAACACACAGCAACACAAAGAGTCCTGAAAAATGACTGATGCCCATCTGAAGAGTCTGAAAAAGACCAGAGGACAAAAAGATCTTGTTTGGACATGTTGGGCTTTCACGGTATGAAGTATTGTGTCACTTCCTGTTTGTCTTGCACTTTTTTGATTGTTTTTCTTTTGGGTTTCTGAGCTTGCTATTTGTTTTTAATGTGTTTCATTCAACAGCTCACAAGCACTTCTGTCAGTTATTCTGTATTCTCTCCTCTCTTGAAGGAATCTTTGGTCCTCCAACAGTTCTTGGTTTTTATTGGTGTATTAAAGTTTGTCAACTATTCTACCTTAGATTAGCATGGCATCTCTCCATCCCTCTCCTGTTCAGTGTGTCAGATGTTTAGTTAGTTTTCTTCCTCCTTTACTCCTTTCAAGAGTAGCTAATGCTAGCTGTCCTCCAGCAAGTCCCAAGCAGCCAGGACCTCAGGCCAGCTGGGGGACAGTCAGAATGAAGCATAGTTCTAAGGCTGACCCGGCCGTCAGGCCCACCAACGACCCCGATCTTGACCTGCTGGAAGCCAGAGGCTAACGGGCTGATCACCCGGCCGTCAGGCCCAACAACGACCCCGATCTCGACCTGCTGGAAGCCAGAGGCTAACGGGCTGATCACCCGGCCGTCAGGCCCAACAACGACCCCGATCTCGACCTGCTGGAAGCCAGAGGCTAACGGGCTGATCACCCGGCCGTCAGGCCCACCAACGACCCCGATCTCGACCTGCTGGAAGCCAGAGGCTAACGGGCTGATCACCCGGCCGTCAGGCCCAACAACGACCCCGATCTCGACCTGTCAGTGTGTGTCAGCTGTGGCTACAACATGTGTGTAGTTTATCACCACCAACCATGTGACTGTGTGTGTGTGTGTGTGTGTGTGTGTGAATGACAGACTGTAGTGTGAAGCACTTTGGGAGTCACCTGACTTAAGAAATGTGCTATAAAAGTACACGCCATTTACCTTAGGATTAGTGTATATACACCCATTATTTTGAAATTTACCTGATGCTACCTGGGTGTTTTCCTGTTAGTCCTATATTATATTAACTGTTGAAGCTTGATGCGTTTTGGAAGCGTGTCACTTCAAAAATACTAGAACCCAATCCTATCTTTAGCGGTGCAGTGAGACACTTCTGGGATGCGCCTGTTGTAACCCCTCCATAGGCTATAAGGGTTTCTATTTGCTGCAGTGACCATGACGCTGCTGTAACACGCCACTGATGTGCCCGATTAAAATTGGGGTTCATTCTGGAAATAAGATAACACCATAAAAGTCTAGAAGGGAAGAAAATTAGGGGAAAGGTCGAGTAGTGTTTAAAATAAGCTTTACAACTAATGGAAACGTAAATAAAATGCCATTAAACAGAGAATTAAGTAAGTAATTATAAGTAATCTATAAAGATACCAAGCTGCTGAATAAATATGGTTAAAATAATGTGATACATGACAATGCAATCGGATGGCTTCTTGATGCAGACAAGGACTGACTGTGACAGGTAATATTTTTATTTTACTATGGGTGGACAATTTTGCTCTTGTATACTTTAAGTTTAAGTTTCAAATTTATTTATTTATAAAGCTCCAGTTCATAACAAAATCATTTCAAGGCACTTCACAGAAAAATCAACCAATTAATAATAAAACATTTTCTATCTAAGGAACCAGCCGATTGGGCTGAATTGTTATTTCAGCTCAATCCTCCATCCTGAGCAGCACGATTGGTGACAGTGGAAAGGAACGACTCCCTTTTAACAGGAAGAAACCTCTAGCAGAACCAGAACCAGAACCAGAACCCAGCTCAGCATGCCGACTGGGGTCTGAACTGACAGGAAAGAGACAAACACTGATGGATCTGAGTCAGTCGTCATGTCTATAGAAAGATAAACAGAGAAACAGTTAATGGCAGCAGTAACAATCAATACAAACATGGAGAGTAAAGAGAGACAGCAGAGTGAAGACATGAGGACAGTATGTCCTCCGGCAGTCTAAACCTATAGCAGCATAACTAAAGGGATGGATCAGGAGAACCCAAGCTAACCCTGACTATAGGATTGTGTAAAAAGGAAAGTTTTAAAAAGTTTTATTTTAAAAGTATGACTTTTTGCTGGGTTGCACAGTGGTGCACTTGGTAGAGCTGTTGCCTTGCTGCAAGAAGGTTCTGGGTCTGAATCTGGGATGGGACCTTTCTGCATGGAGTTTGCATGTTCTCCCCGTGCATATATGGCTTTTCTCTGGGGACTCTGGTTTCCTCCCACAGTCCAAAAACATGCAAGAGGTTAATTGGTGACTCTAAATTGTCCCTAGGTGTGAGCGGTTGTTTGTCTATGTGTGGCCCTGAAATGGACTGGCGACCTGTCCAGGATGTCCCCCACCCTTCACCCAAAGACTGCTGGAGATAGACACATGCCCCCTGTGACCCTGAACAGGAAGAAGCAGATTCAGAAAAAGGATGGATGGATGGAATTTTTGCTGAAAACATTATTTCCTTTTTTTCCTCTATCGTTTTATCTCTGTTCACAGCTTTCACATTCCTGAGTTGAGTGCTGATCTCAAGCAGACCCAGATATGCACACAGCTACCCACTGTGAGAAAAGCCAAAACAAGCAAAGATAAGCAGTCACATCAATAAATACAAGAGAACCAGTTCCATTGGCAGCCATACATGCCCACACCATGACGCTAGATGATGTGGTATGCTTAGGATCATGAGCAATTCCTTTCCTTCTCCATACTCTTCTCTTCCCATCACTCTAGTACAAGTTGATCTTGTTCTCATCGGTCCATAGGACGTTGTTCCAGAACTGTGACGACTGTTTAAGATGATGTTTGGCAAACTCTAACCTGGTCTTCCTGTTTTTGAGGCTCACCAATGGTTTCCATCTTGTGGTGAACTGTCTGTATTCACTCTGGTGAAGTATTTTCTTGATTGGCGTCTTTAAGTTATTATGGCCCTCGCCTCTGGAACGGGCTGGCAGAGGACCTCAGGGCTGTAGAGAACGTTCATGTTTTTAAGAACAGGCTCAAGACTCACCTTTTTAGCTTGGCTTTAAAATGATCATTTTTATGACAACTTTTCCTTATCTATTAAATTTATTTATGTATTCTATTTTTATATGTTCAATTTTAAAAGAGTTTCACCATAGATTTATGATCAATATTATTTTAATATCTATATAACTTTATATATTACCATTCATCTTTTTCCAGTGTTCCTCTGTGGTGGCCCTCTGCTGCGGGGGCTGTGTTCCTCTGTGGGAGCCCTCTGCCGCGGGGGCTGTGTTCCTCTGTGGTGGCCCTCTGCCGCGGGGGCTGTGGTCGGTTGTGGTGGCCCTCTGCCGCGGGGGCAGTGGTCGGCTGTGGTGGCCCTCTGCCGCGGGGGCTGTGGTCGGCTGTGGTGGCCCTCTGCCGCGGGGGCAGTGGTCGGCTGTGGTGGCCCTCTGCCGCGGGGGCAGTGGTCGGCTGTGGTGGCCCTCTGCTGCGGGGGCTGTGTTCCTCTGTGGGAGCCCTCTGCCGCGGGGGCTGTGTTCCTCTGTGGTGGCCCTCTGCCGCGGGGGCTGTGGTCGGCTGTGGTGGCCCTCTGCCGCGGGGGCTGTGGCGGCTTGGCTGCTTTCCGAGTGTGCCCATTCACACAACCTGATATGTAAATCAGGGGGAGAAGGGAGGGGCTAACATTCATACAACCGGATGTGCAAATCGGGGGGCAACATGGGGTTCAGTGTCTTGCCCAAGGACACTTCGACATGTGGTGGTGGAAGCCGGGATTGATCCGTCAACCTTCCAGTTGACGGCTGTGGCTCTAACCACTGAGCCACAGCCACCCAACATTTCAACAAGAAAATTACAATTAATTGGGCAAAGTCACTTAGGATTTGTCATGATTTTCTGGGTTTCTGCTGTAGTGGACTCTAAATCAAGCAGCAGACTCCAGACCAGGGATAAGAGGTGATGGTTTAAAGAGAAGAGAGTTTTAATATAACTCTAGCACAGATAAAAGTACAGTCACAGTTTAGAATGATAAAATAATTCTGCTTCTGCAGTTCCAGCAGGAGCAGGTCAGCAGCAACGGTCCGGTCTGGACAGGTGGAGGAGAGGTTAGTGGCTGTACGGCAAAGAAGGTGAGGAATAATGATTGGAAGTGATGGCTTACGGTTGTGATGAATTGCAGGAGTCCAGGGGAAGCAAGCAGGTGCCAGTTCGCTGAGGCTGGCGTGTGAGTGTCGGTGGAGGGCGGACAGACAGGCTCAGAGTGAGGCAGGTGGATTCTGGGAGCTAGAGGAGCGGAGCGGAGGCAGGCCAGAGGAGTCCAGAGAAAGGCAGAGAGGTGGCCAGTATGGAAACCGCCACCTGGTGCAATCCTGGACGGAGGCAGTATGGAAAACTGCTGAGGAGGTCCGGGATGGAGGAGAGGACAGCATGGGAGCCGTCAGGAGCAGAGGCTGGACCAGGGAGACCACAGTATGGAAACCGTGGTGAGGAAGGAAGATCCAGCTGAGGAGATCCACAAATCAGAGTAGAACAATCTGGTGCCTGTTCTCTGCAACTGCTCTTCTCTTAAGCCCGGAGGCTGACGATGGAACTGGATCCACCTGCAGATAATGGCTGCCACGCCCCCTGAAACACAGGTGAGAACACTCACACGCACACAACAGAATGACACCTGACAGGATTAGAATCATCAATAAAACTATCAGCCCTATCTTTATATTGCCGTTTGCTTTGTCGGATCAGTTTTTTAAGCCCTTTATGTGCAACCCTAATTTGCACTGGATGCCCACTATAGAAAGCAAGCTTTGTGATCCAGTGATATGATTGGATGTGACAAGATGGCCTGAAGAGGTGCCAGGAGTGAGTCTTCCTCTGAAGAGGCTTGTCTTGTATTACCTGTTTCTGTCCTGCACCCCTTTAACCTGCCTCTTCCCCCTTAAGGATCTTTATCTGTTCTGTTCCTCCCCTGTCGTGTGTCCTGCCCACCCTGTTCACGAACAGACCTGGAGGAGGTGGAGAACGACCTGGCATGTGGCGCAGTTTTCTAAAGGAGACAGTAACAACTCCCGCTGTCTATTATTCAGCTCAGACTGTTCTACAGGCTAGTACTAATACTTGTGCCTATCACCACAGCAGATCCACCCATGAGGTTGTGCGGTTACTGCCAGGATTCCTGCCCCGGTTCTACTTAAATAAACCATTTAACACTACACAAGTTTCTTGTCTTGTGCACATTCGAGTCCAGTCAAACAGTCCATTACAGAATTGGGTACGTGTGTGAGGCCAAAACTGCAGACAGTTACACAACTGGACCGTCAATCCAGGTTTGTGTGCTTGAGTTGAAGCTTAGGACATTTATATGATTTCATACTACAACAAGATCACATTTCTCCTGTTTAAGCATCACTTCCTTGGCTCCCTGTAGAATCCAGTTTAAATATATCCTTCTCACATATAAAGATCTAAACAACCAGGATCCATCTTATATTATATTATTGTTCCAGATGTTCCTAACAGAAAACTTCACTCTCAGACTGCAGGTCTGCTTCTGGTTCCGGGAGGAAGAGCTTTCAGTTCTCAGGCTCCTCTCCTGTGGAACCAGCTTCCACTTTTTATTCATCAGACAAACACTGTGTAGATTTAAGACTTGAAACTTTCCTTTTTGCACAATCCTATAGTCAGGGTTAGCTTGGGTTCTCCTGATCCATCCCTTAAGTTATGCTGCTATAGGCTTAGACTGCCGGAGGACATACTGTCCACATGTCTTCACTCTGCTGTCTCTCTTTACTCTCCATGTTTGTATTGATTGTTACTGCTGCTATTAACTGTTTATCTTTCTATAGACATGACGTCTGGCCCAAATCCATCGGTGTTTGTCTTTTTCCTGTCCTCTCAGACCCCAGTGGGTCCAGGTAGATAAATGGTAAATGTCCTGTATTTGTATAGCACTTTTTTTCTAGTCATTCAGACCACTCAAAGCGCTTTCACACTATGGTTTTACATTTACCCATTCACACAACCCAATATGTAGATCGGGGGGAGAGGGTGGGGGCTAACACTCACACAGCCCGATACGCAGATCGGGGGGCTACATGGGGTTTAGTGTCTTGCCCAAGGACACTTCGACATGTGGCGGTTGAAGCCGGGATCGATCCACCAACCTTCAAATTGGAGGACAACGCTGAGCCACAGCCGCCCCAGGTAGAACTCATCCTGGTTCTGCTGGAGGTTTCATCCTGTCCTCTCAGACCCAAGTGGGTCCAGGCAGACCTCATCCTGGTTCTGATGGTTCCTTAGATTGAAACTTTTTACTAACTGGTGTTCAATAACTTACTGAATCTGATCATATAACAGTTGGATCGAACTGTTTATATTTTACTTTTAATCTGGACCTACTGATGTGAGTTGGACTCATTCTTTCTGTAACCTGCAACAATGAGGACATATTGACAGAGGACTTGCTGAGGGTGGACATGCAGAGGACAGACTGATGAAGGCCATAGTGAGTACACACTGACAAGAGGACACATTGAGGACAGACTGAAGACACACTGAAAGACACATTGAGGAGACACTGAGTACATACTAACAGAGGACAAACTGACGTAAGACACAGTGAGGACAGACCAAGGTCAGATGTAGGACCAGCTTATGTGCAGCAAGTCTTTAGATTCTGACTGACCTCTGTGACGGCAAACACTCGGTTCCCACAGGGAACCACTTTGTACCACTTGTCGTGCAGCAGGTCCATGTATCCATCCGATTTGTATCTGCTGATGAACTCAGACATGTTGGAGGTCAGAGGAGAGTTCTGAGGAAGGCCAATCCCATAACCTTTGACAAAAGACAGTAAATTAATTCAGATCCATGTAAACACTACATAACGTGACACGCGCACAGGAGACTATCAGATATCAAAGAAATTAAAGTGTTTGGGGCGGCTGTGGGTCACTGGTTAGAGCTGTCATCTTCCAATTAGAAGGTTGGGATATCAATCTTGACTTCCACAACCACATGTCGAAGTGTCATTGGGCAAGACACTGAACCCCATGTAGCCCCCCAATTTATGTATCTGGTTGTGTGAATGGGTAAATGTAAAACTTGTAGTGTGAAAGCACTTTGAGTGGTCTGAATGACTAGAAAACACTACAAATACAGGACATTTACCATGTTCTCCACCTGTAACTGTTTGGATTTATTGTTTCTGAGACAAATCCAGTCAGACAACCAACCTAATGAGGTTGCTGACTCTACGTAATGTCAGTTTACACCCCTTAAAAGTGATGTAATTTAGACTCATGACTTGCATCATTGTTAAAGCAGAACTAAGTAAGTTTTTTCACCTCAATAAATGTTTTCTAGAGTCCCTGTGGGGGTAAACAAGGACTTGGCGGGGTGATTCGTGGGTCCCTCCCCTCCCTCCGGGGTCTGTGTCCTGAAAGCAGCACTTGCAACTTTCAGTGGATCGGACCCGACTAATCTCGCGAGAACAAACCTGCTTTACGGCACTCACACTCACGTACATAAATACAAGCATGAAGCCCTTGCCGTTGTTAGCAACGCCACCCTTAGGAGCGCAAAGATGACAATAATACTCACCTGTCGAGACATTTTCTTGGTTTTGTTTTTCTTTCTTCTTGCAAAAGCGTTCTCTGCGTTGTTGTTGGGGGGGCGGCGGCGGGGTGGGGGGTGAGGGGGGGGGGTCTGCGGCTGCGGCGGGGGAACGTTACGACAGTGAGCTTTTACAGGGGACCAGTAGGGGGAGAGCGAGAGCAAAATTTACTTAGTTCTGCTTTAAATATTGCATGTTAGATGTTTTAGAGCAGTGATACTCAACCTGCGGCTCGCGAGCTGCATGTGGCTCCTTTAAGACTAGTTGCAGCTCTTTTAAGTCTCACTTTGGAAAAAAAAAACTTTAAAAACAAACAAAAAAAATCATCAGAATTCAGGCTAATTTTCTGCTGTTATGCACTGTGATGATCAGTAAACATGCTGTTTTTCTGCTGTTATGGACTGTGATGATCCGTAAACATGCTGTTTTTCTGCTGTTATGGACTGTGATGATCAGTAAACGTGCTGTTTTTCTGCTGTTATGCACTGTGATGATCAGTAAATGTGCTGTTTTTCTGCTGTTATGCACTGTGATGATCAGTAAACGTGCTGTTTTTCTGCTGTTATGGGCTGTGATGATCAGTAAATGTGCTGTTTTTCTGCTGTTATGCACTGTGATGATCAGTAAATGTGCTGTTTTTCTGCTGTTATGCACTGTGATGATCAGTAAACGTGCTGTTTTTCTGCTGTTATGGACTGTGATGATCAGTAAACG
>SSNP01000114.1:1707919-1763359 GCA_006937955.1 Pachypanchax playfairii | reverse complement strand
CCCGCCAGTCAGTCAGTCAGTCAGTCAGTCAGACAGACAGTCAGTCAGTCAGTCAGTCAGACAGACAGCAGTCAGTCAGTCAGTCAGTCAGTCAGTCAGTCAGACAGTCAGTCAGTCAGTCAGTCAGTCAGTCAGTCAGACAGTCAGTCAGTCAGTCAGTCAGTCAGTCAGTCAGTCAGTCAGTCAGTCAGTCAGTCAGTCAGACAGACAGTCAGACAGACAGTCAGTCAGTCAGTCAGTCAGTCAGTCAGTCAGTCAGTCAGTCAGTCAGACAGACAGTCAGTCAGTCAGTCAGTCAGACAGTCAGACAGACAGACAGTCAGTCAGACAGTCAGACAGTCAGTCAGTCAGTCAGTCAGTCAGTCAGTCAGTCAGTCAGTCATTCAGTCAGTCAGTCAGTCAGTCAGTCAGACAGACAGTCAGACAGACAGTCAGTCAGTCAGTCAGTCAGTCAGACAGTCAGTCAGTCAGTCAGACAGTCAGTCAGTCAGTCGGTCAGTCAGTCAGTCAGTCAGTCAGTCAGTCAGACAGTCAGTCAGTCAGTCAGTCAGACAGTCAGTCAGTCAGACAGTCAGTCAGACAGTCAGTCAGTCAGTCAGTCAGTCAGTCAGTCAGTCAGTCAGACAGTCAGACAGTCAGTCAGTCAGTCAGTCAGTCAGTCAGTCAGACAGTCAGTCAGTCAGTCAGTCAGTCAGTCAGTCAGTCAGTCAGTCAGTCAGTCAGACAGTCAGTCAGTCAGACAGTCAGTCAGTCAGTCAGTCAGTCAGTCAGTCAGGCAGTGAGTCAGTCAGTCAGTCAGACAGTCAGGCAGTCAGTCAGTCAGTCAGACAGTCAGTCAGTCAGACAGACAGTCAGACAGTCAGTCAGTCAGTCAGTCAGTCAGACAGTCAGTCAGTCAGTCAGTCAGTCAGTCAGACAGTCAGTCAGACAGTCAGACAGTCAGTCAGTCAGTCAGTCAGTCAGTCAGTCAGTCAGACAGACAGTCAGTCAGTCAGTCAGTCAGACAGACAGTCAGTCAGTCAGTCAGTCAGTCAGTCAGTCAGTCAGTCAGTCAGACAGTCAGACAGTCAGTCAGACAGTCAGTCAGTCAGTCAGTCAGTCAGTCAGTCAGTCAGTCAGACAGACAGACAGTCAGTCAGTCAGTCAGACAGTCAGTCAGTCAGACAGTCAGTCAGTCAGTCAGTCAGTCAGACAGACAGTCAGACAGACAGTCAGACAGACAGTCAGTCAGTCAGTCAGTCAGACAGACAGTCAGACAGTCAGTCAGTCAGTCAGTCAGTCAGACAGACAGTCAGTCAGTCAGTCAGTCAGTCAGTCAGTCAGTCAGTCAGTCAGTCAGACAGACAGTCAGACAGTCAGTCAGTCAGTCAGTCAGTCAGACAGTCAGTCAGTCAGACAGACAGTCAGAGAGACAGTCAGTCAGTCAGTCAGTCAGTCAGTCAGTCAGACAGACAGACAGTCAGTCAGTCAGTCAGTCAGACAGTCAGTCAGTCAGTCAGTCAGTCAGTCAGTCAGTCAGACAGACAGTCAGACAGTCAGTCAGACAGACAGTCAGACAGACAGTCAGTCAGTCAGACAGACAGTCAGACAGACAGTCAGACAGACAGTCAGTCAGTCAGTCAGTCAGACAGACAGTCAGTCAGTCAGTCAGTCAGACAGACAGTCAGACAGTCAGTCAGTCAGTCAGTCAGACAGTCAGTCAGACAGACAGTCAGACAGTCAGTCAGTCAGTCAGTCAGTCAGACAGTCAGTCAGACAGACAGTCAGACAGACAGTCAGTCAGTCAGTCAGTCAGTCAGTCAGACAGTCAGTCAGTCAGTCAGTCAGTCAGTCAGTCAGTCAGACAGTCAGTCAGTCAGTCAGTCAGACAGTCAGTCAGTCAGTCAGACAGTCAGTCAGTCAGTCAGTCAGTCAGTCAGTCAGTCAGTCAGTCAGTCAGTCAGTCAGTCAGTCAGACAGTCAGTCAGACAGTCAGTCAGTCAGTCAGACAGTCAGTCAGTCAGTCAGTCAGTCAGACAGTCAGTCAGTCAGTCAGTCAGTCAGTCAGTCAGTCAGTCAGACAGACAGTCAGACAGTCAGTCAGTCAGTCAGACAGTCAGTCAGTCAGTCAGTCAGTCAGTCAGACAGTCAGACAGTCAGACAGACAGGCAGTCAGTCAGACAGTCAGTCAGACAGTCAGTCAGTCAGTCAGTCAGTCAGTCAGACAAACAGTCAGTCAGTCAGTCAGTCAGTCAGTCAGTCAGTCAGTCAGTCAGTCAGTCAGTCAGTCAGTCAGTCAGTCAGTCAGTCAGACAGTCAGTCAGACAGACAGTCAGACAGACAGTCAGTCAGACAGTCAGTCAGTCAGACAGATAGTCAGACAGTCAGTCAGTCAGTCAGTCAGTCAGACAGTCAGTCAGACAGTCAGTCAGTCAGTCAGTCAGTCAGTCAGTCAGACAGTCAGACAGTCAGTCAGTCAGTCAGTCAGTCAGACAGTCAGTCAGTCAGTCAGTCAGTCAGTCAGACAGTCAGTCAGACAGTCAGACAGTCAGTCAGTCAGTCAGTCAGTCAGACAGTCAGTCAGACAGTCAGTCAGTCAGTCAGTCAGTCAGTCAGTCAGTCAGTCAGTCAGTCAGTCAGTCAGTCAGTCAGTCAGACAGACAGTCAGACAGACAGTCAGACAGACAGTCAGTCAGTCAGTCAGTCAGACAGACAGTCAGTCAGTCAGTCAGTCAGACAGTCAGTCAGTCAGTCAGACAGTCAGTCAGTCAGTCAGTCAGTCAGTCAGTCAGTCAGTCAGTCAGTCAGTCAGTCAGTCAGTCAGTCAGTCAGTCAGACAGTCAGACAGACAGACAGTCAGTCAGTCAGTCAGACAGTCAGTCAGTCAGTCAGTCAGACAGTCAGTCAGTCAGTCAGTCAGACAGTCAGTCAGACAGTCAGACAGTCAGTCAGTCAGTCAGTCAGACAGACAGACAGTCAGTCAGTCAGTCAGTCAGACAGTCAGACAGACAGACAGTCAGTCAGACAGTCAGACAGTCAGTCAGTCAGTCAGTCAGTCAGTCAGTCAGTCAGTCAGTCAGTCAGTCAGTCAGTCAGTCAGTCAGTCAGTCAGTCAGTCAGTCAGTCAGTCAGTCAGACAGTCAGTCAGTCAGTCAGACAGTCAGTCAGACAGTCAGTCAGTCAGTCAGTCAGTCAGTCAGTCAGTCAGTCAGTCAGTCAGTCAGTCAGTCAGACAGACAGTCAGACAGTCAGTCAGTCAGTCAGTCAGTCAGACAGACAGTCAGTCAGACAGTCAGTCAGTCAGTCAGTCAGTCAGTCAGTCAGTCAGTCAGACAGTCAGTCAGTCAGTCAGTCAGTCAGACAGTCAGTCAGTCAGTCAGTCAGACAGTCAGACAGACAGTCAGTCAGTCAGTCAGTCAGTCAGTCAGTCAGTCAGTCAGTCAGTCAGTCAGTCAGTCAGTCAGTCAGTCAGTCAGTCAGTCAGTCAGTCAGTCAGTCAGACAGACAGTCAGTCAGTCAGTCAGTCAGTCAGTCAGTCAGACAGTCAGTCAGTCAGTCAGTCAGTCAGTCAGTCAGTCAGACAGACAGACAGACAGACAGTCAGCAAGTCAGTCAGTCAGTCAGTCAGTCAGTCAGTCAGACAGTCAGTCAGTCAGTCAGACAGTCAGTCAGTCAGTCAGTCAGTCAGTCAGTCAGACAGTCAGTCAGTCAGTCAGTCAGTCAGTCAGTCAGACAGTCAGTCAGTCAGTCTGTCAGGCAGTCAGTCAGTCAGTCAGACAGTCAGTCAGTCAGTCAGTCAGTCAGTCAGACAGTCAGTCAGACAGTCAGACAGTCAGTCAGTCAGTCAGTCAGTCAGTCAGTCAGTCAGACAGTCAGTCAGTCAGTCAGTCAGTCAGTCAGTCAGACAGACAGTCAGACAGTCAGTCAGTCAGTCAGTCAGACAGTCAGTCAGACAGTCAGACAGTCAGTCAGTCAGTCAGTCAGTCAGTCAGTCAGTCAGACAGACAGACAGACAGTCAGTCAGTCAGTCAGTCAGTCAGACAGTCAGTCAGTCAGTCAGACAGTCAGTCAGTCAGTCAGTCAGTCAGTCAGTCAGTCAGTCAGTCAGTCAGACAGACAGACAGACAGTCAGTCAGTCAGTCAGTCAGTCAGTAAGTCAGGCAGTCAGTCAGTCAGTCAGACAGTCAGTCGGTCAGTCAGTCAGTCAGACAGTCAGTCAGTCAGTCAGTCAGACAGTCAGTCAGACAGTCAGTCAGTCAGTCAGTCAGTCAGTCAGACAGTCAGTCAGTCAGTCAGTCAGTCAGACAGTCAGTCAGTCAGTCAGTCAGTCAGTCAGTCAGTCAGTCAGTCAGACAGACAGACAGACAGTCAGTCAGTCAGTCAGTCAGTCAGACAGTCAGTCAGTCAGACAGTCAGTCAGTCAGTCAGACAGTCAGTCAGTCAGTCAGTCAGACAGTCAGTCAGACAGTCAGACAGTCAGTCAGTCAGTCAGTCAGTCAGTCAGTCAGACAGACAGACAGTCAGTCAGTCAGTCAGTCAGTCAGTCAGTCAGTCAGTCAGTCAGTCAGTCAGACAGTCAATAAGTCAGTCAGACAGTCAGTCAGTCAGACAGACAGTCAGTCAGTCAGTCAGTCAGTCAGTCAGTCAGTCAGTCAGACAGACAGACAGACAGTCAGTCAGTCAGTCAGTCAGTCAGTCAGTCAGTCAGTCAGTCAGTCAGTCAGACAGTCAGTCAGTCAGTCAGTCAGTCAGTCAGACAGTCAGTCAGACAGTCAGTCAGACAGACAGACAGACAGTCATCTTTTGAACTGCTTGTTCCTGTTCAGGGTCGTGGGGAGCTGGTGTCCATCTTTTTATTTGTTGTTGTTTTTTTATTTTATGAAGTTGTTGTGTAACTAATCGCTGGGAGAACCCTGAATTGAATGCTTTCAGGTTATTTCAAGATTGGACCATAATATTATTCTTAGAACTATTTTTTCATCATAAAACTCAAGGCTTCAAAACATGATCAGAAAAGCAATGAAAGGCTGATTATGGATTAGGGTACAACAACTTTCTGGTCCTCAGACAGCATCTCCCAAACGAGATGAATTCTGTCTTAAAACTCTGCTGCTGGGATGAATGTTTTTGTCATCAATTCATAACAAAAGTCATTTTGAGGCACTACACAGAAATAACATAATATTTACAACAATTGGTTCAGACTCGAAGTTATTTATATACAAACATTCCAATTAATTGCACTAAATGATCAGATTCTGTGAGTTATGACATGCCATTAGAAAAATGAATACTATCTAAGGAAACCAGCAGGTAGTGTTGAATTGTCATTTCATCACAATCCTCCATCCTGAGCAAACAGATCAGTGAGAGCAGAAAGGAACGACTCAGTTTTAACAGGAAGAAACCTCCAGAAACAGAATGATCAGCTAGCGTCTCGGTCTGAAACACAGACAAGCACAGAAGGGTTCAGCCAGTCATCACTGTCATGGAAAGACAAACAGTGGACATTGATAACGTCAATAATAATAAATGTAAACATGGACAGTAAAGACACCAGAGTACTTTCTTTCTGTTTTTATAATAACTTCCTCTTCCTACACATTATCTTATGTGACAGCCATCATTCATATTTTTGTAGTAAATCATTTTCTTTTCTTCTTCATCCTGTCTGTTTCATGCACTGGCACGTTGAGTCCAAAACAAAGCAACAACTTTATGACATCTGACTAACAAGTGAAACTTCCTTGTCATGTGTTACTTGGTGTGTCTTTTTAGACCTTTGGGAGCTAAATTGTCACCTGGAACATGGAAATAGCACAGTAATAATGCTCTCAGTGGTGCCAGTGGTCAACAGAATGTTTGGTTTCATGGCACGATGTTTTCCAAAGCGCTGAAAACGTCTGATGAACCAAGCTAAGGTTGAAGCGATGCTAGAGAATATCACAACACTGATCTACACAAGCCTTTAAGACTCTGGGATTATTTGGTCCTGCTGCTTGTTTCTGGTCTGTTGTTACTCGAACATGGTTTATGGTTTGAATTTGGAAGCCATGTATTGTTTAACTTGTGTGTTTTGCATATTGTGCAATTTGCAGTTCTATGTAGATTCCATCAAATGTATGTTTGTCTTTTTAAATATTTTTTCTTATTGTTTTAATGAAAACTTCAGTTAACAATGTACTGTGTAGCAAGTTCGAAAGATATTACAAGCCTGTTTAATAACATAAAGGAACCTGAGCATAAAACCTTTAAATGAAAAATGAATAAAGAGGAAGATTAAAGTGGTTCATTAAAAGGGAAAAAATGCAGAGATGTGAATGGATGTAAATATCTGAAACAATATTACTTGAAAAAGAGACAGACAGACAGACAGACAGACAGACAGATGGACGGACGGATGGACAGACAGAAAGACGTCAGTGCATGTAAAATATGGAAGATTACAGTGAAATTCAAGCCATTTTCCCTTTTAGTGATGCAGCAGGTATTTTTAAACAGAAACGGCTGAGCCACATTTAGATGGAAAATATGGAACTAGACAGTAAAATGAAAAGAAAAAAAAAAACGGAATCACTAGAATAATTAATTTGACCCAATAATTTCCCGAGCTAAATCAGCAGATATCACTGAGGCAATACAAAATAACTGTTGCATGTATTAGCTTTTATTCCGCTTTTTTTTATTGGTTCTAATACCAGATCTAAATATTTGGCCATTCTCCAGTATTCAATTTGAAACATGAGATGAGACATGTAAAGATACAAAATACTCACATTAAGGCTCACATCCATTTCTTTTTGCTATTTGTTCACTTCCATGAATAAAATATTAAATATATCATTTTCAGAAATTTGCTAATTCTCCAAAAAGACTCAACTTTACATAAAGCTGTAATGTTTTGTGTGAAGAAATTTGCAAAAGATGAACAGCAGACGTGATTTTTTTTAACCAGTTTATTATGAAGAGTTGTTAGTGGGCTGCAGAGTAACCTGCACACTGAACACACCCATTGGCTACAACCCCATGGCTGTAATTAATTGATTATTATTTTTCAGTTTCATTTTAGTGGCTGTTCTGGGCTTTTCTTTCTTTAATATAAGGGTACCAACAATTTTGACTATGTCTGCAGATGCACTTCCTCTTTATTTTTGGGTCATCTTCCAGACGTCTGGGAGCTTAGGGGTTCCATGCAAATGTGTTCTTCTGCTCTTCTGGACAGAAATCACTGATATTGTTCTAAGTAATCTGCTGGAGCCCTTTTCCAGTTTGGGAGTCACAAAACCAAACATTCTGTTGACCACTGGCTCCACTGAGAGCACCCAAAGTCACATTTATTACTGTGTTATTCCCGTGTTCTAGGTTTACACACTGACTGAATCCCACCATTTGAGGCTTTCATTAGTTTATCTGCCAGTGTCGAGGCCTGCAAATGGCTGACTGGATATTTTTCTGTTTTGAGTTTGTCTATTTCCGTGTCGCTATTCAAACTGTTGTGTGATCCTGATGAAGGCCACAGGTCCAAACATCTTGGTTAACAAAGTATATTCATCACTTCAGGAGATGGAATATTTATATTTTAGGACTCAAGATGAAATCCTGCAAACATCTTTCTACCACAGACTTTGAAATAAAAATATGTCCTAAAGCTCAGGTACATAGCTGTCTGTGCTTAAGAGGCAGTGTGTAAAGACCTTTTTTATATTTACTAGGGCCGGGACTTTAGCGCGTTAATTAAGATTAATTAATTACACAAAAATAACGCGTTAATTTTTTAACGCATTTTAATCACACTTATTTAAGGACTGCGGAACATCGCTCATGAGTTTCAGCGGACCGATTATACTGGAGCACCAACCAGCGTTCATTATTCCAGACAACAACAAACCACAGTGAACATGAACGAAGAAGCGACTGCTTTGATTGGCCCCATGGATAAGAAGTTTTGTTATAAAAATCGACTGGATGGAACCGTGGATAAGAGCATGTGTGCAAGCTATGCAGCAAGGAATTTGCACATCACCGCAGCACATCGGGCATCACCTAAATGCTAAACATATATCAGCTAGTGTGGTCGTTAGCCAGACTCTGAGACAAGTGTAGACATTCTACACTTACTGCACTGGTCTGTTGGACTTGGTTGAACAAAAATGAACAATATTTTGTTGCTTAAGCTTATGTGTAAGTCATGATTCAATGATATACTAAAAATCCATTTGAAAAAAATTCTCACTGTTCTCAAGTCAAATAATTATATGTGATTAAAATGCGATTAATTTTGATTAATTAATTACAAAGCCTTAAAGATTACAAAGATTAACATTTTTAATCGAGTCCCGGCCCTAATATTTACATATTTTATATTTAATGCTGCACATTAAATTTTATTTGCCCGGACAGTATTTTTTTTTTCCTCATAGTTTTTTTTCCCATTTCTGTCTTTCTTACTGTTTCTGTGTTCAGTTCAGTAAGAAGGTCAGGACACTCACTGTGTCCCACCATAAATGTCAGGATGAGTGTAATATATGATGACAGGGAGAAGGAAATTCGAGGCTAAAGGACGTGTTCAAAATAGGAGACGAGTATCTGCTGTAGACTGGGTGGCCGTGGCTCAGGCGGTAGAGTGGGTCGTCTGGTAACTGGAAGGTTTCTGGTTCGAATCCCCACTCTGCCCGGAGAAAAAGATCGCCTGGTCGTTGTTTCCTTGGGCAAGAAACTTAACCCACTTTACCTGTTTGGTGGTGGTTGGTGCTAGTGTCTGGCAGCCTCACCTCTGTTGATGTGTGTCCCAGGACAGCTGTGGCTACAACATGTCATCATCACCAAACACGTGTGTGAATGGGTGAATGACTGACTGTAGTGTAAAGTGCTTTGGGGATCGTAGGACCTGAGTAAAGTGCTATAGAAGTACATTTATCATTCATTTATGTCATTAAATTGAATAAAGGATATAGCAGTGATATTTTAGGATTTGAATGTGTACCGTCTAAACTTGCTATAAAACTTGTGCCTTGTCACTTCAACTCGCCATCAAGCTCTTATTATTCACCTGTTTTTCTATGTGTCAAGACTCTATACAGCCTCTGTGCCAGATTGTTGTGTTTTCTCCAGCAGTCCAACATCTGTTCCAAGCCGTGTACTGACAATAGAGTCAACGACCTTTTCTTTGCCTTACGTTTTCAGGTCTGCTGCATTGCCCTTTAAAGAACTGTTGCAGCAACCAAGATAGCGCCTTGACTTCACCTTCAACCTTGCACATGTCTGTTCTTAAATGAAGTTGGGAGCAAGTCTGCCATCTTAGTTCACCTCTATGGCTCCATTGACTGGATCTTCTTCCATCTTTGAAATAAAGAGACAAGCTGGCACCTGATTGAGATCTTTGGACATTCTTTCAATATTCAACCCTAGTCAACACCCCTGGATCTCTGTTACAGATGTTACAGTTGATGCTGCAATCCAGAGGGACAGAAGCTCAGAATCTTCACTGCACACTTAAAAGTTTGTAAATAATGATTTAAGCTTGCTTCAATCTGCGGTGTTGTACATAACAGGTCCAGTAGTGTAACACCATTCCACTACAGTCTGGCCACGTGGATCCAGGTGACAGGATTGGTGCTTCCATAAGGAGAGCTCAGTTAGTAAACCAGAGTCCAATATGTTTGATATATTATGTTTAAAAGGAACATTAGGCCCTCTTAACCTCAGCTAGATTATCAATTTGTCATAGATGAAACTTGCAACCACCACAAATCCATGTCTCTTATCCATGAACCCTGTTTAACACCAGCTGAAATCTTTAAATGAAGGTTTTGTGAAATCCACATTGAACTTCAGTCCTTATCATTCCCTACTGAATGAGCTAAGGTGACATTTGTTTATCTCTGTTGTCTGCTGAATGGATGAAAAACTGTGATAGATTTTATTCCTACCAGGAATTTTTTCAAGAATTCATAAGCGTGTTTGATCCAGTTTTGCCAGACAGAGAAGTGGCGAGAAGCTTGCTTTCATTAAAACAAGGCAGCAGATGGGAAACTGAATATATTACTGGCTTTCACATTCTGGCTACTGACAGTAATTGGAATAATCAGGCAGAATTTTTCTTATACTTTCTATGAAGATGTTAATGAGGAAACTAAAGATGAGATTTCTGAAGGTGACTCCCCCAAGTCTTTGGAGGATCTGGAAGCCTTGACTAGACAGATTGATCTTCAACTCCATAAAAGACACTCAGAAAACAGTCCACCCAGTGCTTTAACCCATCACAAGACAACCATCAGTCATAGGCTTCTTTTTTGTCAGCAAGACAGACGATTCCTTATGGCCTTGCATTGATTATTGAGGCTTTAATGACATCACAGTGAAAAATTACTTTCTACTTCCCTCTGAAGAAGCCTCTTATCGAAGACACTCTGTTGGTGAGTTACCATGTTGTGAAGAGTAAGCCCAGGGTTCTCCATCATGTTTCTCATTTTATGAAGTTTCATCCTTTTCACAGTCAACTTAAGAGGCTACAGAGAAAGAAACCATCACTTTTTATAAATTAATTTAGCCTCTTTACGTCGTTCACTTTGATGTTGCTCCCTCAACAGCTAACTGTTGATGTGATTGCACTCTCAAAAACAGACTTATAGAAAATATGCAACATCTTACTGCAAACATTGAAGGATTTAAGCTTCTACAAGAAGTCCAGTATGAAAAACAGCATCACTGTTGTGTCTCCAGTCCAATCTGTTATTAAATGCAACATATTTATACTCCACCACCACCTTCACTTCTTCTCCCATGATGGAAATGGTGTTCTCTGTACTTAGTCTCTTGTCCATCTTTGATCCACCAACACCTGCAGAGTCATCAGAGTATTTCTGCAGATGACGGGACTCTGACCAGTACTGAAAGTCTGAGGTGTACAGAGTGAAAAGAAATGGTGAGAGTACAGTCCCCTGTGGTGCTCCTGTACTGCTGATCACTTGGTCAGATGTACAACTCTTCAATCTCACAAACTGTGGTCTGTTGGTGAGGTAATCCAGGTGATTGTGGAGGCATCCACCTGTGTCTTCTGGAGTCTCTCTGTCATACTCTATTGTCAAATGTTTTTCTTAAATGACACATCTCAACCCTCTCAAAAAATTTCCATCAGCCAAAAAGCTCACCGTCATAAACATCAACTGTTTTTCTGTAAAAATAGACTCTACGCATCCTCCACTTCTTTGTAGGATTGTTGTGTTTTGTCTAGTAATCTCATGCCAGTTTCAATCTTTATATTGACCCTTTTCTCTCTGGATTTACCCCGTTCTGAAATGTTGTGGAAATCAAGATACTGACCTATCTGTTCACCTTGAACTTCACCTCTTGCCTTACCCACGTTGGTTCATAAGTCAGGTTTGGATTACTCATAAAGAGCTTGATTAAATGTGATGTTTGTAATGTTGTACTCAATGCACTCACCGGCCACTTTATTAGGTACACCTGTCCAACTGCTCGTTAACACTTAATTTCTAATCAGCCAATCACATGGCGGCAACTCAGTGCATTTAGGCATGTACACATGGTCAAGACAATCTCCTGCAGTTCAAACCGAGCATCAGTATGGGGAAGAAAGGTGACTTGAGTGACTTTGAACGTGGCATGGTTGTTGGTGCCAGAATGGCTGGTCTGAGTATTTCAGAAACTGCTGATCTACTGGGATTTTCATGCACAACCATCTCTAGGGTTTACAGAGAATGGTCCAAAAAAGAAAAAATATCCAGTGAGCGGCAGTTCTGTGGGCGGAAATGCCTTGTTGATGCCAGAGGTCAGAGGAGAATGGCCAGACTGGTTCGAGCTGATAGAAAGGCAACCGTGACTCAAATAACCACTCGTTACAACCAAGGTAGGCAGAAGAGCATCTCTGAACGCACAGTACGTCGAACTTTGAGGCAGATGGGCTACAGCAGCAGAAGACCACGCTGGGTGCCACTCCTTTCAGCTAAGAACAGGAACTGTCTCTTATACACNAACTGTTGATGTGATTGCACTCTCAAAAACAGACTTATAGAAAATATGCAACATCTTACTGCAAACATTGAAGGATTTAAGCTTCTACAAGAAGTCCAGTATGAAAAACAGCATCACTGTTGTGTCTCCAGTCCAATCTGTTATTAAATGCAACATATTTATACTCCACCACCACCTTCACTTCTTCTCCCATGATGGAAATGGTGTTCTCTGTACTTAGTCTCTTGTCCATCTCTGATCCACCAACACCTGCAGAGTCATCAGAGTATTTCTGCAGATGACAGTACTCTGACCAGTACTGAAAGTCTGAGGTGTACAGAGTGAAAAGAAATGGTGAGAGTACAGTCCCCTGTGGTGCTCCTGTACTGCTGATCACTTGGTCAGATGTACAACTCTTCAATCTCACAAACTGTGGTCTGTGGTCCAAAAGTGTTACCCCATTACAAGATATTTAGTTGGAATAAAAAAGAGGTCATATAAAGTATTCTGCCAGCTTCTGAAATATCTCTTCTACTAAAAAAACCCCAAAACAAGTGTGTCTGAAAGTAAAGATCAAACATTGTACATACATGAATAGTGCAGTTAAGGAAGATATTGTGATTCTATACATTAAATTGTACTCTTTATTATATACAGTGGTATAATTGATTTAGGTTGCAAGACAGCTCTGTGCAAAATATTTGATAAATACTAGTACACAATGACTGAAGCCCTTTTTAAGACAGATTAAATATTCCACAATTAAAATAATCACCATTGATTATAAACTGATGGCAGGAGGAAGCTAAGTAAAAACAAGAAAGCCAACATTTAATCCGATGGCAGTCGCAGAAAACATTTTCTGTTCCCTGAGTGGATGCCTTTCATGGATGACAGAGCAGCCTTCTGGTTTAAGACTTTCAGGTCAACAGTTTGATTCTTTTCTGAAGGCATGTCATTCTATTTTAGTTTTACTTGTTCAGTAGCAGAACAATCAACAAAGGTAAAACACTTTAGCCAAATTTCTGTTAAAAAAAGTTGTCTTGTTGTTCATTGACATCAATTGAAGGAACATGCATCATAATGTATTATTAGAGACTTTTCTGAGTAGAAAACACATCAACAGATGACAATACAGTGGAGTTTCAAAATTATACAAAATTTTTCAGTTTCAGTAGATGTGTTAATCCTTACCTTTTACCAATACAAATCTAAACCCTGTTTGAAAAGTAGGATTCCCTTGTCAGGTAAATTTGTCAACTCAATGTCCAGCCCCATTCAAGTTGGTAAAACCCCCACAAACAAAAGCATTATGATAAATAGTATGATAAATCAAAGTCCTGTAAAATAAACACCATTTGTCCAGTAGAAGATGCATTTTTGGAGATTCTGCTAAATGTAGCTCTTTAGATGCAATTTCAATAGATAGTAGATGTTTTTAAAATGGTTTAATTTTTGCCAATGTTAATTTAAAATTTTAAATAATTGTTTTCTTAAATAAAAACAAACTTAGTAGATGCTCTCAAATCAGCTGCAGCTCCTTCAAGCATGGCCCAGTTGAATGTTGGGGTTCATTACGCCGGGCTCACACTGCCTACGGAACGACTTCGGTCCGGATTCGGTGCAGTTTTTCCACAAGCTACCACTCACATCTGCTCCAGATAGGGAGTGCGGCCAGCTCCGGTGCTGGGTGCGGAAACGGCACTCGCGAGAAGAGACGTTCACGTGGGCTATCGTTTTGTCGGGACTTCACGCGAGAACTTGTCCATTATTTAGCAAATGTGTGAAAAGGTGTTATGCTGCAGGCTTTCGGGACCCTGTGTCACCGGGTGTGATGTAATGTTTACATTTCCTATTAGCGCGTGTGCTGTCTAAAAAGAAGAGTCAAGTTACAATTGTTTGTACACTCGTTTAATTTTGAAAAAACACCAGATTTTCAAGCCACACTTCCTGTATAGCTCGTCAGATTTCATCAAACTTGATGCGGATCCTCTCCGGCGTCCGGCAAAAATAAGAACCTTGCGGATTCTTTCCGTTGTGTCATACGGCCATCGTAACTGGACTGCACCGCGCGGAGCTACTGTGAGCCTTCAAAAGGGATTTTAATCTTACGGAATACCTGCGAGGGCCGCACCGGACCGGATCTGGATGCAGTGTGAGCCCGGGGTTAGGGTTTAAATCTGGACTTTGTTCTTTTTCCTTTGTACATGCTGTCTTTGGGTTCAGTTTTTAATAAGCATAATGTTTGTTTCCACTGCTTTACAGATTTGCAAAGTTAACCTACATAAAGTCAACTGACTGTACTTCAGTCTAACTTCTTATAAACTGCCACTAGTATGTTAAGGCCTGGATGAATTGAAATTGATATTCTTTAATTCGGGTTACATAATCTTTTAAATTGGTTTTGATAGTGTAATAAACTACCTTTGTCTGAAATCATCGTGTCGTTTTTGACATTGACTTAAAATTTGATGACCAAAATTGTTCAGTGTAGTTTTAACTAAAACTTTTTGCAAGGGTCCAAATGAATTCAAGAGTATAATTTATGTCTTTATCATGTTGAACCTTTAATACTGCAATTCTCTAAATACAGTGGTCGACGGTTATATGCACAAAACTGCTGGACATGTTTCTGTGTTGTAGAGAATCCATACGCTCATATGCACAGCTCTGGCAGTTATTTGCACAAAACATTTGTAGGTATCATACATACATCTCACTAAATCTCGATGTTTCTCACTAGTTACTTGACTGTAAACCTCCGCTGGTGTTCTCCCACACACTCTCGCTGTTAGGTGTGTGGAACTAGACTGCTCTGGTGTTTACGCACGCGTGTCTGCCTGAACCTGCCTGTGGGTCGCCAAAAAATAATCACCGACTTCTTCAGTGTGAAATAGAGTCACATGTAACATTTGTTCTAGTTTTTATTGCCCAATCATGAGTTAGTTAGTTGAGTTAATATCTGATATAGAAAACCATTCTGTTCTGTTACTAACTGTAACTTAATCTGTGCCGTTACCATCGCGTCCATGTGCGCGCGTATCTGCTGCATCTGATTACTTATAGTGTCAGTGGATCCTCTCTATGAGGATATAACTCAGTCTGTTTGAGAGTTTTATTCTCCTAATATTGTAATTGTGTTATTACATCATTTCTGATTATCTGTTATCAATACTGAACACTGCTACTGTGTTTACAGTCCAAATGACTACCGACGGATAAATACACACAACACTTATGTGCACAAATTTGCCGGGCAGCGAGGTCGTGCATATAACCGTCGACCACTGGATTGGCCAAGATCCAGACCTCTAGATCTTCTAGATCCTCTAGATCAGTCTGCAGCCAAACAAGTTAAGATGGTATTGAATATGTCCAACCCCACCCCCCCGCTGACTGAAAAACACAAAATAAAAATATGACCACATAACCCCAGTTCCCAGTTCTCTAACCTCTTCACTAGCTTCCTTTTAATTTTAGAATTTAATTAAAACACATATTGATTGTTGTTGTAACATGCTGAGCAAAGTTTACAATGTCCAGCAGGGGGCATGTTATTTACTAATTGAGGCAAGATGGAAAGTACATGAAGACGTGTGTGTATGTCAGTTAACTGTGGAATAAAAGAATGGAAACCAAGCATGTGTGTGTGAGAGCACGTTCCAGAAGGAGAAATGATACAGTTGTTAAAATGGGTTATAACCATCTTATCTGTTTGAACTTCTTACTTTCTGATTTACCAGAGCTTTGAGGAGAATAAGCCAGTTGCTTCTGGTTATTCCTAGATCTATAAGACTTCTCAGTTGTTGGACCTTGACTGTTAGAGATGCACAGCATTTTAAAACACAAATAAAAATATTTTTACTTTGATGTTTGCCAAGTGTTTTACCATCTTGGCAAACTATCTTTGTCTATCTTTTTAGTTTATAGTCTTAATGTTTCATTTCATTTTAGTTTTAATTTCAGCTGTGTTGCTCTACCATGTGTTTGAAGTTCATTTATTTTTCATTTGTTCTCAGCTCATTTTTACACATGTTTACAAATGTGTTATGAAAATAAACATTGGCTTGATTTGAATGGAGAAAACCTGCTCCAGTTGCCCCAACAACCCGACTTCCTCCGCCCCCCATCCCCTCCCTCCCCTGTCCTGCTCTTGTCTCTCGAGATACGGCTGGGTCATGATACAAACCACTGCAAGATTTGTTTTGAAAGTCCCTCCCGAAGAAAGAGAGCTGAGCATGCGCCGTAACAGATTTGCGAAGTTGTGTTCAATGACATGTACTTGTAGTGGGAAACCTGACTTTTTTCACACACATTCAAGTTGATTTTAGGTGTATTTTATACCATTTACCAAGTAAAAATGTAGTTGTACAAGTACTTATCTACAAGTGTGTGGATCCAAGATAGCGTGGATGTTTTGAAACATATCTACCTTCATACTCCAGAGCTGAAATAAGCAATGCAAAGTAGAGTTAAAATACAACTTATGCTGCTCTGTTAATTAATCTGTAAATCAAAAGCTCATTGTAGCCAGATTAAATTTAATTTATTACACCCATATTAACAATTCTGTCAGGAGAATAACAGCCTTTTCTTCCTTCAGTGCTTTTTAATCTAGCTTGCATTGACCTCTTTGAGGTGCATATAACCAACTATAGCTAATATGAAGTGGAGAACAAAGAGAGAAGAGAAGGTGCTTTCCAGCTTAAAATAAGAGTGCTTTTTAAAAATAAATGTGCCATCTGAATGAATGGGATGACACAAAAGGAGGGTGTGCATGGTGCAGTGCTGAATCATTATGATGCAAGCTGTTTACCTGATAATGTATTCATGCCTGAAAGTCCACATGCATCAATGCAGATGGCTCTATTCTTTGCCAGTGTGGTAGGGCATCTCTCTGATTCTCACAACATGCTTATTGTATATTGCATATTGTATGGGCTGCTATTAGCAACAGGCAAATATTAGTATGAACATTCCTAACCATGAGTGGGTGAAGCACACGCTGAGGTTACAGCAGCACTTCTGAGACACATTATCAGGCAGACTCTGTCCAGGCAGCTGATTCCATCTGTCCAAGATGACTTTCACTCTTTGCTTGAAACCTATATCTGAAAGGTGTTGATGCAAAGATTGGTTTTACCTCTTATATGACATATTTACTTTGACCTGTTTGCTATGGAACTGAAATAGTCATCTAAACACACAAATGCTGTATTTAACCACAAAAGTAAGTGACTAGGTGAATTTTAAAGAAAACAGTGGTACATGGTTTATGTTTGTACAAACTGTGTGATGTCAGGAGGGGATTTTAAAGTGATGAACAGAGTTTATAACTTAAATGAAAGCTGCCCATTGCTGAGAATGATCTAGAACAATATTTGGGGGCCATATGGCAAAAAATTAAGCCAAAAGATTAATTGATTTGATTTAACTATTATTATTATTTAATTTTGATTTGATCAGTGGTTCACAATTACACAATCTATGCTTCACTGAAAAACTCTGTAAACAAAAAACAAACAAACAAAAACAACTCTGGTTGATTCTAAAAAGCATTTGAATAATTTGCCAAAAACAACTTTGATGTGTACAAGATTTTACCTAAAATATCTAATTTAGCATGTTTCCTGATCACTTTTAGTGCTTGTTCCAGTATTCTTTCATCTAGCAGTAACCTGAGTTTCATTTTCATGCACCTCTGTGGCTAATCATTAAAATCTTACCCTGATATATATGTTCTTTCCTCTGCAAACATCTGTTTCCTGCTTTTCATTTAATCCATATCTGACAAAGAATTTTAAGGCAGCTTAACCTGCTACTTTGGGAGCAACATTTTCTATCTTGATTCCTGTCATTTCTTTGTTTTATTATTTTGTACTGAAAAAAGTCAAAATGCAGCTGTGATTTTGATCATGTGTAGCTTTATGTTATACCTTTGTTATAATGTTTGAGAGAGAATATAAAATCTTAAAGGATTGTCTGTGCTAAAAGCTTTATATTGTGTCTCTCTTCCAGCCCACCCCTAATTCCCATTAGGATTTTCTCTTCCATCTTGGAGACCTTCTCCATCCCCTACATTCAGCAGCCATGGCAGATGATGCGGACATGCGCAATGAGCTGTCAGACATGCAGCAACGTGCTGACCAACTGGCTGATGAGGTGAGAACACAACACTTACTTCCTCACGGCTCTTAGACGTATGACATACACATGGGTGCATATTTACTAACATAGAGCCATAGTTATGCATAAAAATAAGACTCACACCTAAAGGAGAATGCAGACATAAAGTGTGAACTCAAGTAGACAAAATTGTGGGTATTATTCCATTTAAAAAAGTAAAATCCACAATAGGCACTGAAAGTAATATTGCAGGAATACCAAACTACCCTAAAAGCATGTTAATTCTCTTTAAATAGGCTGAAGAACAGCTTAAAGTCACCTGTCAGACTAATTACGTGTCAAAATTTAGTTTAACGTGTTCCAGTGGTCTTTGATTTTCAATCTCTTCAAAGGATACTTTCATTTCTTGTCTGGGACAATTTTTTTTTTTTTTACATTCTTTTATTGGACTACAACTAAAAAGCAATGACTGATTTTTATTAGTTGATGTTCAGAGAATTTATTATTATTACTTTTATCATCTTCAAGTTATTTCAGTGACCAGTGAGTGTTTTTCTTTTTTACCCCAAATAGTGTCCATGTCTGTATGTGTGCATATATAGATAAAAGAAAACACTTCTGCATACCACCATTAATGTGTCTGTTTTTATGGTTTGTGCAGCACTGCATACAGCAAAAATAGATGCAGCCCTCAGCACGTTCTGTACTACTGCACTACTATTTTTTATTTGCATCTGTGAGCTCATGACTCTGTAAAAGCATGTGTCAAACAGTGAGAGAGAGAGAGAGAGAGAGAGAGAGANGAACCGGGACCCTCTGGAACTCTGGAACCGGGACCCTCTGGAACTCTGGAACCGGGACCCTCTGGAACTCTGGAACCGGGACCCTCTGGAACTCTGGAACCGGGACCCTCTGGAACTCTGGAACCGGGACCCTCTGGAACTCTGGACCTGGATGCGTCGCGGACTGCGACGTCCTCGGGGCTGGAACCCATGTTCAGCCAGGAGCGGGTCCGGGCAGCAGAGGAGTGGAGAGCGGACAAAGCATCTCTGACACCGGGTGGAACGGTGGGTGCTGGGGGGCTAGCAGCAGCGGATGAACAGGCATGAGCCTTGACCTGTTTGTAGCAAATGCAGCTTCCCCGGGCTATGGTAATGCGAATGGACAGGTCCGAGACCTGGGGAAGCTGCCGAAACTGTGGGTGCTGTAAAAAAATGTCCTGTGCCAGTCCAAGAGCGAAATGAATATATTTTAAGTCTGTGGACTTAAAAACTGCTGCCAGCACCCGGTCCAGTCTCTCCATGGGGACCTGGATCTCGGGGTTAGGTGTGGTCTGGAGCTGGGTCAGGGAGTTCATTTGGCCAGTTCGTTCTGTCACGGTTCAGTTACCAGGTAGGGGGGGGTTGTTCTGAACTCCAAGGCGACCCAACTCCAAGACACACACACGAGAACCAGGTATCAGTGAAAGTGAGTTTATTATTTACATGCACAAGACAACAGTACAGTGAATCTGAAATGTGCACGATGAATAACCCCAGGACTGGACTGCAGTGGGGTGGAGACTCGATCCTGGAGGAGACGTTAGTTAGTCACACATGAACAGCCCGCTGCAGTGTGCGGGGATAGTGCTCGGATACTCACGGTGAAGCGGTGACTGAAGCTGCGTGTGGTGAGATCCGAGGGACACTGCAGCGGGGGTGGTGCTCCAGGAGTCGAGGCAGTACGGTGAGGTCCGGGACGCGGTGCTGTCGATGCCTGCGTGGGTCCAGCAGGGGAGGCAGCAGCGCGCTCACCGGAGAGGTGTGGATCCAGAGGCGACCAGGGACAGACAGGAGCCAGAGGGAAAGAGCCAGTCGCGTATCTCCGCAACTGAGCTCTAATTCTTCCGTGTCAAAAACCAGTGCTCACAATATGCGGGTACTCACCACGCAGAGGCACTGGCTCTGGAGGATGCTCCAGGACACGGGTCCGAGGACGGGGAAAGGAGAGCGGGTCGGAATGCTCACGACCGCTGAAACCCCGTCGGAGGTGAGTCCTCTATTCCGGCTCCAGGGGCTGTCTGCACAGTATTACTGTGGCAGGAGTGACAGCAGCGCGGTGACCGGTGAGGCACTCAGAGCTGGAGGAGCGCTCCAGCATATATAGCTGAGAGAGGAAAGAGAAGGCAGGTTAGCAGCACTAACATAACAACTGTCATAATTAATCCCTGGCCACTCTGTACCACGTTAAGGTGTGTAAGAGACAACGAACTGGCGCCTGTCTGTGGTTCCTCCTCTGTTTAAATACCCAGCTCTCCTGAGCTGGGTAACGATCCACACCTGCAACCACTGATGACTGCCACGCCCTGGAACTGACAATTAGTGTCACAAGCACCACACTCACCAGCTGCAGAGATCCCCATAGTCACCAGTGAAACACACAACTCAGTGAACAACAGCCATCACCAAACATAAATCCCCAAACCCAAAACCCCAGACCCTGACAATATTATCTACTGAGGGAGTTCACCAGTGTTATTTTAATAGTAGAATATATTCCTCCATCAGCTAACGCAACTCTAAATGTCACATCATTGGCTCAACTTTTATTAAACTACAGACTCAACAGTTTGTCAACTGCTCCACCAGAGAAAACAAAACTCTGGATTTGTTTTACGTAAATACCAGGGATGCATACAGGACCTTTGCACAACCAGCTCTTGGCAAGGCAGATCATAATCTCATTTTTCTCTGCTCAGTGTATAAGCTCATTGTTCAGAGTCAAATGTAATCAAAAAGACTGTGAGGAGGTCACAGGAAGCTGAAGAAACTCTTCCAAGAATGTTCTGAGGCTACAGACTGGGATGTACTCTGAGTCACATGGAGAGGTCATCAGTGCTGTGACTGAATGTGTGGCTGATTATTTAAACTTCTGTGTGGACAAATCATTCCCACCAGAACAGTGAAATACCTTTTTAAAAACAAACCCTGGATCACTAATGAGCCTGGGTAGAGCCAATGAACTGAACATAAAATAACTGAATTGTCTCCAGAAGTTTATAAGTTGTTCATATAGATCCAATAATCCCCTTTCTGAGCGTTTAATTAAAATCTGTGAAGGGGTTAAAAGATAGTTTGCTATTAAATACATGCGCACACACACACACAAAAGCACACACAGAGGTAGGCAATAATAAAAGTTAGTAACAGACATTAAGATTACAAATATACATATCCTAGTCAGTCATACTCAGATTTTAAATAAGTAAAAAAAAAAGCTTTTATGAAAGAAATGTCATAGGATCAAGGTGCTTAGTTATTTTTATCTAGTTTCCTCTAATATTCAGAGTCTAAATGATAATTATTTAATTTCAACAACAGCAACAATATCAATAATAGTTTTTTGTAATGCAAAAATGAGCTGGTTCCTAAAACTCCCTAATATTGACAACCACTGATAAATAATGCAACAACCCCATCTGGATCGTGTATTTAGTATGTGGGTTTCACTGTAGAAGGTCCAGTTAAAGTAAACCCTGCCAAAGTAAAAAGCCAAAGTAGGGTATTATGACCTACATTCAGTAACTCAGTAATAAAGTCCCAGTGTTTAACAGGGCAAACCTATGGAAATGTTCTCTCTTATTACTACCCACGTTAAGACACAAGGAGTAAGAGTACATATATACATACATACGTAGGTCTTTTCCTCTTTAAGACAGGTTTACACACACATCTGTATGCTCCAGACTAACAAACTGACAAAACTGAAAATATGTAAATAAACTGACATGCAGAACAGACATTAATTGCAGAGAGATTGTGTAATTCTAAGAGGCAGAAAACTCAGAGATCTCCCACTGTGTGGTAGTTCAGTCCCTCACAGCACACAGATCATTAGGCAACAAGAGTGAGTCACGTTTTAGTGCTTCACAGGTTCTTCCTCTGGGAGTCTATTTTAACAGAAAGCCCACAATTGTGTATAAAATCCTGACACTTCATTGCAATCTGAAAAAAACTCATTTACTCCTAATTAAAATACTAAAAATCTGGTTTCAACACGCCCTAACAAGCTTCGAGTGTGTGAGTAAAGAATAGAACAGTGAATATTTATGTGGTGTATTACAATAGATTGAATAAAAGACAAACTTTACAACCTGCTAGTGAGCCAATAACCAACAAACCTCTATAATATTGAATAAAATAAATATTTGGCAAATAAAACAGATGGTAGCATTCAAATGAGTCAGTACAATTACCATACTAAATTACAAAAATGAAGACATCCAAGTTTGATTTAAATTGAACAGAAATAATGTGCATTACACAAATTTGTTGTGAAAGTGGTTATAAGAGAAAACTCAGAAAGAGTGCATATTTTCACCAAGAAGCTCATTTCCCCCACAATGTGATTTAAATGTTTCTGGATCCAAATTGTGATCCAGATCATTACCAAAATCTGATTGGTCCTTATATCATTTCCAGCATATCTTGAAAACTTCATTTGTATCCAATCATAACTTAAAAAACCTAACAGCAACGTAGGCAGCCTCTCTAGTTAAGGTAAAGATCGTACAGCTGAAAAAATGAAAAAGATGAAGCAATACGCTGGTTATGGAAGTGTGAAAAGCCGGAAGTTCACCAACTGTGAAGCTTTGGATAAACTGGTTCTCTACTTTTCTGTAACTCATTTTATAACTAACCTGTAGCCTGATACAAAACAAATATATTTACTTAACATATCAGTGGCCATCTGTTGACTGTACTACACCAGAAAAAAATTTGCTTTTGTACAATCTTGGTGAATTTCATTACAAAAATATTCAGTAACAGTCAACATGAGGATAATGATGTCACATGATCACTGCAGTACAGTTTGCTGTTGATGTCATGGCTGATTGCTGGTCTGAAAATATTCTTGTACCAGTTATCAAAGAGAAAATGTCCTGTGATCTTTTATCTGTTATGATCACCTGAGCAGAGTCTGAAATCTGACAGATTTGTGTTGATATCAGACATTGGACACATTTCACTCATAACTGCATTGCAAGTTTCAACTCAAGATGATTGTCCTAGAACATGGTGTTTGTTGTAAAATAAGTACAATTTTGGTGAGTTTGATTAGTTCACATTAACACAATGAATCCCTCCTCGTGCAGCGACTTGTCAGATCAGCTCAGTCAGCTGGGAGACACACGGTCTGACAGCACCAATGTACTTTACAAAAAGTGTCAGTCATGTAGCTTCACCAGCAAAAAACCAGCAGCAAAAATGTAATGCAGTAAACAGACTAACGGATGATCTGCCTGATGTTAACATCTGTGGCAATATGTGTTGAAAAAACAAAAAACTCAGAGCATAAACCGAGGTTATAAATGAATCAATTGATGCAGTGCTGCTGCTTACATGAACTGTTCAAGTGAAAAGGACCGTCTAACGTACAAAAAGTCTGTGTGAATGAAACACGGACTAAATAAAAGAAATTCAGCTGCTCAGGCAGCAGTTCAGCTGCTGCACTGTGCAATGTGATAATGTGATTGCTGTATTTGTATCGCAAAAGCGTGAGAAGAAAGAGGGTGTGACACTCTGTGAAAACGTTTGTTGACCCCCAGTGAACCTAGGAAGGGAATGATTTGATGAAAATGTTTATATTCACAGATACCTGTGTTAAAGCAAAGCAATAATGCGTATCTTCAGAATGTATTAAAGCTCTATGTACTTAGGTAATAGATACAAATAAAGATTTAAAAAACAGCATACACTCGAATACTGACTTACATTGAACAGGTTTGTCTTGTTTCTTTCACAGAAAAGTCCTTGTGCTGGCATGTGCTTCAGCTGTTGCCATGGGACACTGCTTCCTAGCAACACATCTCTGGCCCACTGTAGGTTCTGTAATGGAAAATAAATACATAAAAATAGAAGATAAAAAAACACATGCATTTGCATGAACATTTTTTTATAGCACAAACACACACACTCAAGGAAAAAATGAACACCCAACAGTTTTTAATGCAAAGAGAAGAAGAATTGCTCATTTGGAATCAGGAAAGCGCAGACCTCTTCACAATGAAATGACTCACAAATCAATGTTGATACAAGTGTCCAGTTTTAAAAGATAGTGAGCCAGTAAACCTTTATCTTCCACAGTGCTGCTGGTCTACACCACCAAATCACGGGCTTCTTTCGTTTTTCACAATAAAACTAGACAGTGTGGATGAGGTGGGAACACAAGCAGCATGGAGGCTTTTAATGCTGGGTGTTTTGGGAGTGTGAGGGTGGGTAAGCACCTTGTGTTAACACCAACACATTAAATGACTCTGTTATTAAATCACATCCATGCATGTTTGCTTTCGTCCAAGCTGCTGGAAACTCAAACTGCAGTAAAAAATGAGCTTTACTTAGAATCAACTTAGATCTTCTATCAGCTGTATAGATTTCTGATTGAATCTTGAACTTTATTTTAAACATAACTAATTCCTGAATTATGATAAGGTAAATCACCACTATCAAAATTCTAACAACCACGATGTTGAAGAGAAAGCACCAAGAACACCACAAAACATAAAGGCCGGTCAGTGTCCATGTTTGTGCTGAATAAATATGGAGTTGAGGCTGAATTTAACTGAACAGAGTGCTGACAGAAGGTTGCCATCACAGTGAAGCGCAACGCTGTCCCTTTGCCAAACTGGCTAATAGAGGACTGCGCAACCACCCCCACTCACACCCCTCTGCCCACAGAGCTCCACTGCCAACACAGTCTAAGCATCACTGCACTGATCACAGGTCCAATAGAAAAAAAAAATCCAAGAAGAACAAAATGGCCATTCTGATAGATTTGAAAATGAAATAACAATGTTAAAGAAACTGTGAGGAATTCTTAGTGTCCCAAACTTCTGAGAGATGATTTCAGGACTGGTATGTGTCATCAAACACAGTGAGTAAGCGATCATTAACAAAGGCAGACCAACCTGATGAGTCTTGCTGCTGGAATAGAAGTAGGCCAGACGGTAGAGACTCTTGTAATGCTGCGGGAAGCGGCTGAGACAGAGAAACAGAGCGCGGACACACATCTCCACCAGCATTCGTCTCTGATCTGCTCGTTCTGTGGGCAAAGCTTTGGGTACTTCGATCACCTCAGCAGGAGGCGGCTCGGGCTTCTTCTTGCTTTCGCTGACTGGAGTCTGTCCAGTAGCCTGCTGAGAAGGTGCTGGCTTCGGAGGTGTGGCTGGAACGTCAAGAGGAAGAGGACAGGGGTCTGCAGACACTTTAGAGGATGGAGCTTCGGGGTCTACCACCAGAACCATGGCTTCTACTTTGTCCTGGATAACCTTCTCCTCTGTCTGAATGCTAATATGGTCATGGCTATGTAAGACTAAAAGAAGAACAAAAAATAAACACTTTAGAATTTGATTTTGTTACCGTATACATTTTGGTCAAAGTGGATCAATCAACCACCTGTGTCCTCAGACGCAGGCTGTCCATCCTTCACAGGGGTCGTGCTTTCCGATGACGATGGACTGGCTTTGAGGGAGATGGGTTTGTGACTGGTGTCCTGTGAGCTGGTGGGATCTGTGAAGGCATCCTGGGTGGAGTTGGAATCAGAAAGCAACACCACCTCACTGTCCTGACTTCGCTCTGCCAAAACAAAAACACCAGTTACACTGCCAGCTGCACGGCTGTGTGTAGAGAGATCATCTGGGATGTCATGGACACATATACTTATTTATGACGGGGTTTTGTAGTTGTTTTTCAAAAGGTCTTTCAATTTTAGGTTAAGATGATCAAATGCAGAAATAAGACAAAAGGCTGTACTGTTTACGTTTTCCAGTTCTCATGATATGATGTATGGGTTTTTTAAAGTGGGGGTTGTTCTCTTGTTTTATAATGTCAAACACTTCCTGTTGTAACAAGAGGAAACAGAGAAGGAATAATTATTTTACTTAAATAGGTTGTGAGCCACAAATCCTTAATAGTGCATTACTAATAAGGATTTTTTGGCTCGTTGTTATAAGAGAAACTGTTTGTCTTTATAAAAGGTCCAAAAACAAAATGCCAGCATTCCTCCTAATTGCCATGTTCTGCAGCCTTAATGAAAAAGTTCTTGGCAGGGAACCCTTAATATGGTCATGTTTGAATAATCAACAGCAAAGTTACTGCTGTACTGTAAAACTGTGTAAAATGACAGCTGTGTATTTGGTGCTTCCTACAGGAGAGCACTTTATTTTGTTGGTTTGGAAGAGCAGTACCATTGAGGGGAGCCAGCCATTTTGCAGACCTGGACAGGCAGTAATCATGGTCAAACCCTGGTGAGGCTGTTGAAGATATGGGGAAGCTGGTTTAAAAAAGTAATATGAAAGCAAATCTGCAACCTCTAATATGTACAAATCATTGTAAATAGATTTAGAAATCAGGTGAATGGAATGCCACTCCCACCGAAACCTTATTCAGACAAGTATTTTCCTATGACAAAAAATATTCATGTTATGTGTAAAACCTAACTCTAAATAAAATCCAAATATTTGAAACTTAAACTGTAGTTTAAAAATCTTTAGAAGAAATAAAACCCTTTTAACTGTTTGTGGTTTGGTTGCACATAAAAAAATGGCAGATTAATGTATGTTTATATTTTAGATTTGAAAATGCATGTCTGAATCTGGTTCTAAAGTCACCTCAGTGTACTTTCAGTCGGTCTCATGTCAGAGATTGGCACCTCTCAGCAGCAGCGTGCACAGTGATGGATTTTCTAACTTCCGTCTGAGACCCTCTCATGCTAACTCACCAAAAAGCAAAAATTTGACCCAGTTAGGACAATTCAGGTGATGTCTGCAAACCCCCACCCCCCAAGCTGAAATTAAACGTGACTTTATGACACGGCTGACAATTTAGTGGATTGTGATGAAGAGGATGAACTCTTTCCAGCTGGAAAACAACCAACCCCCATTAGAACTACATGCAGCTCAATGGCAAAGCAGGTGGTAAAAGCAAGCAGGCAAAGAGGTAGCAGGCAGGTAGGCAGGTGGGTAGGTAGGTAGGAAAGAATCTGGAGAGGGTGACAAAAACGGGCAAACATGGGCAATATGGCTGCGTTATTTGCATAATCATACTAAACATCCCACATGAATGGGCAGGTGGGTGGATAGAACTTACTGCTTCTATTAAATCACCATCAGACAGAATTTGCGCTTTCATTTCCAATTCACCGTACAGATCCAAAAATATTTAGTGAGTACATTTATTATCATCTATTTTTTGTCATTTTAATGTCTGAGCCACAAAAACATGAATGAAAAATATATTTTTTAAATAGTTTTCATAAAATAAATGGTGGCATCATACTTTAGAGCTAAAACATCAACAATCCTGCATGTTGTAGATGTTTCCTTTATTCAAATCCTCCGTGTGTCAGGAAGAAGCTTGTTACTAACCCATTCATCTGAATCAGGAGAACATATAAAACATGCAGGATCTCAAGGCCTGGAGTTGGACACCTATACTGCAAAGATATAAAGCAGTGAAAAATAAAGCAGCCACAAAGACTGATATTACAACATCACATGCTCACATATAATAACAAACACACAAGCCCTGATAGTCTCAGAAAAGCTCAACCTAGCGGTTTCAAAGCTAGGTACAGCTAGTTTGCATGATGAAGAGCTGCTTCATCATGCAAAGCAAATTAGTCAAATAATCACTAGCCATATTGCCCATTTCACCACATCCCAATCACCCAGTGCGTGGGAACTGTAGTAACCAAAGACGAAGCCATTGAGCATGGTGATTAGCAATCTGAGCACACCCCAGCGGGCTTCCTGTCCCAGTGCAGAAACGGCAAAAGAGCCCAACCCCAGAGACAGTGTCCAGGACTGGGACTGTACCATCGGCCTGCCGCTCCTCATGCCGCTGCTGCTGCCACTGCTGCCTTCGGAGTGTTTTGCGTTTGGCGTAATCATGGTCAAATGGCGTAGCCACGTAAGGAGGGGAAGCCAGACCTGGTGTGGCGGCTGACGGAAGGGAGGAACCGAGAACATTCCCTACGCAGACTGAGGAACAATTAAAGTCTTCGTCCATTAATGAGGAGGATTTCTCCCTGAAAGAAATCCAAACCAAAGTAAATGTTTCACCGTGAAATCAAACGTTTTCTTCCTTTTAAGTTCTTGCTGGGTTCCGCTTATGTAGCTTACTTCTCATTGGACCTCGGCATGCTTGGCATACTCTTCTCTTCCCCCCTAGCAAATGGTCCTGTAGCTGCCTCAACCAGCAAAGTAAAGAAGAGCTCGTGGTCCAGATCAGGCTCCTCGGCTTCTAGCAGTTTAAGGATTGTGGCACTCAGCCGAAAATGCAACTAGAGAAAGTTGGAAAAAAGTTTAAATACTTTGACACTGATCTTATATAACACAATGCGAAAAAGTCTGAGAAACCAGACATAGACGGCTCACCTCCAGGGCCTCCATCGCCAAGTCAGGTGGATTATGGTAATGAATTTTTCGGGGGTACCTCGCTGCTTCTTCGTGCAGATAGTGAGCCGCCTGCAAACACAGGAAAGTGGAGAATCCACAGCCGATTGCATGAATAACTTTACTTAGAGAAAAGTATTTAATTCCTTATATAAATATCACCTGCTGCCTTTCATACCAGATCTAAACTAAACTTGGTCAAATCTGCAAAATAGTTTTATGTCACACAATTTCACAAGATCTCGAGTTCTTTGTTAGCACACAGAATGTGTTGTGAATAACTCACAGCTACTTTCACACCCAATATTTAGCTCAATTTCTGTAAAATAGGCAGTTTAATTTTTTTTTTTTAAATCTACAGACAGAAACACACATAGAAATGTTATCACCTGCCATTTAGCTGGAGCTGATGATAAGAAGTAAAAGTTACAAAGAGCAGCAGACAGATGAACCCAGTATCAGTTTAAATCCAGCTGAATAATGAGATTGTTTACCTCTTTGTAAAGCTGCAGATATTCCACTGGGGTCTTTTTGCGTTTTTCTGTGATCTTTCCCAGCATGTAGTGAATAAGCCACTCTTCTTCGTCACTGTCTCCCTCACAGCGTGAGGCACCTTGAAAACACTGAAAAGATGTCTCCAACATGGAGTCTCTTCTCTCCTTCATCTGAAATGACACACACACGTGAAAAGTCTCAAATCAATTAGGTTTACAAAAGAACAATAAAAAACATGCAAAAGCAACAATATGACAGTTAAAGTCGACACTATCTAAACCCGTCACAGCAGATAAGTCAGCCATGCAAGCTCCACCTGTTGAATCGCATCTGGGGGAAGCTCGTTTTGCCACTGTTTGAGCTGTCGGGAAGCAAATGAGTGCAGTGCATAAGATATGGTTCCGTATTCAATCCACAGGGACAGGTTGGAGCCATCGATCTCCAGCGCTCTCTTGAAGCAGTTAAGAACAGCCAGGGAGTGCTTCCATATGGGTGCGTCGCTCTTTAGTTCGTTGGAATTGAGCTTTTCTTGAATGCGGCTGGCTCGGGCTAAAGCCATACCTGCCCAGGAGTCAAACCTGAGGAAAGATCATCTTGGTTTCAAAATAATATTAAAAAATTCTTTTAAGTTTCCAAAATAAAACTAAACTACAAAAGGATAATATTTTGCAGATCGATGCAAAGTATAAAAAAATGAACTACCTGTTGGGACACACGCATATATCATGCATATAGAACTTAATGGCTTTAGACTGCTCCTTGTTCTTGAAATGATAATCAGCCAGCAGGTAGTAGATCTCATTGATGATTGGCGGTGGGGAGGCACTGCCTACAGGAAGGCACGGGGCCTTAAAGAAATCAAAACGGAACATTAATAATTACAAACTATGATGAAAAACCTGCAAAGACGTTTATCAGTGTAATGGAAATGAAGAACATGCTTATAACATCCTGTGATCAAAGTGGGTGTGGCTTCACTGTCTGACCTTTTCTGTCAGGCCCTCGATGTAGGCAGCCACTTCATCCATAGTCAGGACGGGGGTGTCTCCTAAAGGCGCAATGGTAGAGAACCTCTTCAGCAGATTGGCCAGTTCTGCAGACACGGTGCTCGTTTTATAGCTGTCGAACTCAGGCAGCGATTTCGGTTTGAGATATTGGAACATGAAGAGTCCGTCACTCCACAAAAGCTCAACCTGTAAACAAAGAAAATAAAAAACACAGACCCACAGCGAACATTAGCATCACAGCTAATCGTTTAACACATGTGAAAGAAAAAATGGCAGTTTTCTGTTCCACTGTGGGTTTGTTCAAATTACAATGATTTTAATTTAAAACAAAACCCATAAAAACTGCCTGCTATTATTAATCAAATATTTTCAGATTTATATCATGAGGATAAATAAAGTGGTAATTTTAAATTTACCACAATAAAAGTCAGCCAAACACTGAATCAGGGTTAGATAACAGACTTCCAACAATCAGATTTTAGAACAAATGCTACTTGTGGCCAAATTTGTTCACATGTGTAATCCAATAAAATGTAAGAAAATATCGAAACAGCGATACATCGTTATATTTCATTTCATGATATTGTATCGGTATTGAAAAACAATATTGATTTTTAGAATTTGAATGGAACCTTTAATAAACATTGTTTTTCTACAGTTTAATTCAGTTTTAAAAATCACAATATAGTTTTACTCACAGTATCGCAATTTATCATGTCATCCCCTTAGTATTGTGATATATATCGTATCATCAGATTCTTGCCAAAACACATCCCTACTATTTTATCTCACCAAGATTCTAGATGTAGGCGAGTGTTTGTGTGTTGTAAGGGTCAGTGAGTTCTCCTGTCTGCATCACCAGCAATCCTCCTCTTACATAAGTTTGGCAACACAACTGATACATCGTAATGAGTCAAAGCCTTCAGCCACCTCTTCACTATTCACCACCTCTTCATCATCATTTAGTGATCATCTAAAACACACCATAAGCTACATTTGTTGTTCTCATATTTTCTGGACAGCAACATGCAGCATGAACAGGATAGTTAAGAGGATGTTTTGAGGTAAAAATGTGAGTTTTAAAGGATCATCCATGATGGGTGGTGTTATTCTGACTGACCTGTGGAGACGAGTGGTCCTCAAGGTACCGGGCTTTGCTCTTCTTACTGGGGTAGGCATATAAACAGAAAAAGCACTGCTCCAGTGCCATTTCCAGTTCATCCTTATAGGGATGAGAGTCACTTTTGGCTGAAGCAGCAAATTCTTTTTCTAAAACTTGAACCTACAACAAAGTGCAAAGAATAATCATTAAAACGGTTGCATTTCATTTTTATTGTTACATTAGATATTTTACAGCTGTACATTCGTGATCATTTGCTGAGAAAAGTCAGTAAACGTGCTTACAAAGAACTTGAGGAGGGTGCCGTCTGAACTGCAGCATAACGATCGACGACCAAGATACTCGTGGGCCGTATTCAGAAGCATCAGGGAGGAGGGAAGCATGGGCGTGTCTGATTCATCTGAAAATTAGACCCAAAAGTGTAACTAGAAGTAACAACTGGCATTAAGCTAAAGTCAAGAAAAAAAACAAGTCTATACCTTCATCATCATCTAAAGACACGTGCTGTCGAACCATACAGTCAAAAGCTGCTTCCTCGTGTTTGATGATGCGATACAATATAATCCAAGGAAGAACTGAGAAGAAATAGAGCTCTTTTGGATCATCTGAAGTGCTCATGCTGAGATCGATGAGCTGAAATAAAATATATTTACAATTCAGAAGCAGAAATATTATTTTAACTACATTCATTTGATTCCAGCTGGTTCTTTCCAACCTGAATGAGGTTGTTTGCCAGTCGAGCCATGCTAGAGAAGTGATGGACTTTACTCAGAAGCTCCGACTCTTTGGTTAAGCACACGTCGATTCCTTCCAGTAACCTTCTGATGGTGGTGACCCACTCTTCCTTGCTGGGTGAAGAACCGTTTGGAGCGGAGTTTAGCTGCTGCAGGGCTTCGTTCAGAGCCAACTCGCTGCACTCCAAACACTGCAGGTAGTCCTGCAACTTCAACAGGGAGTTCTACAGTAGGGAGGGAAAAGAATGCAAAAAAAATAAATACATCTACAAAGTCAATTTCGGTAAAAAACTGCCCACTTATTTCTGAGGTGGATTCATTTTTTATTTTTAAATCCGAACCTGAAGTAGCATCAGCTGTGCCGGACGCTCAGGTGCAGAACTCACAAACTCCAGAGCCTTGCTCCTGTTTCCATAATTAAGAGTTGGCTGCAGCAGACGCACGACAGACTCAAAGTCTGCAGCCTCAAAGAGACGCTGGATCTCCTCTAAAGACTGACAGCGTTCCAGTGATTTCAACCTCTTATCAATCTGAGCACAAGGACAAAAACAGATGATCAGAATGTGACAGCGTTCTCATTTCTATAGTTCATGGGGGGGAAAAAAAAGTGTTTTATAAAGATTTGAGAAGAAATTAAAAGTACACATCTCCCTGACCTCCTCCACAGATATGGCTGCATCTACACGCAGATTAGGCAGGTTGATGGTGTAATTTTTCCCATCAGGGGTCTTTGTTTGGCTCTGCAAAAGGCCTATACATAAATCGTAGCTCTCAAGGGCCAATTCCATGTCTCCCTGAGAAAAGATAAAAATGCAAACTTACAAGTCGCATCGGATGGAGCTACCAGAAGAAACCTCAAGGAACAAACCAGAATATAAAGATATTACCTGCAGTGCTAAGAATCGAGCTTTAAGCCAGTACACACGCGTCATGACATCCAACCAATCGTTCTCAAACAGATCTCTTTGGGAAGAACCGAGTGCCAGGATTAACAAATCGCCCTGGAAGTGTTGCCCTGGAAACTCTCCATCAGCTGCATCACAGCTTGCACCTTTTAAACTTCTTCTTGGAGTAACTAGATAAGGTATAAACAAAATTAAAAAGAGCTAAAAAGTGTTTAACAATATCAGCAATAAGTTTTAAAAATAACCAACTTGCAATTTAAAGGTAAAAAGAAAATAACTTATTTTTTATTGGAGTTTAGTTAAAGGTTTTCCTTTTTTGATTTAGGAGATCAAACACGAAACATGGACAGAATAACAAACACTGATGTGGTTTTCATGACTACATCAAGCTTTTGTTTTTAAACACCAGGATTTAATCAACACATTTCTACCCAACATGATGTCAGGGAGCTCTCTAACTTACTCATCTTCCCTTTGTTGTGTAACCACTGATCCAGCTGCAACTCCATGCAGGCCAAGCTCATTGCCAGCACTTCCTGTGTGTGTAGTAAACAGGAAATCACTTACAGGAGTGAAAACAAAAGGTGCATTATCACAAACACAGGTTTCCTTTGAACAGCTCAATCAACTTGGAACTGAGCGGACATGAGGGAATGTCAGACACCTCCTCCTGACACGCCTCCATTTAAATATGCAAACAGATGCAAATCTGTTCTGCACATGCAGGTTCTCCCTCCTGCACAATTAAAAATAATGTTTATTATTTCCATATTTTGACTGTCATCTGCAATTTTCCTCAGAAGTGTCTCCAGGTGTTGATGTTGAAACATGTTAAGGCTCCTTGGATGGACCCTAAACCTCTTAGAAGTGTGAGATGATGGTATCCAGCACTGGATGCACCCTGAAGGAAAAGTGCATGAAACACACTGAAATCTAGTCCTGGTCTCTTTTACAAATCCTAGAGTGAGTGTTGGTCAAAACCAGACCAGTAGACCTCCAGCTCTGATTTACCCACCAGGCTCATGTACAAAGACAGAACAAAGAATGTTTTCTTCTCCTGGACTGTGACACCATCCCAGTCCTAGACTCTTGATCTGGGCTTTAGTACTGGTGGACATGTGTTGGTTTGTTATCAGTGTTCAGAAACCTTCAGTTAGAAAGACCGAGAGGAAATCAACATGTCCTGCAGTGCTCGGATCCTCCTCTCTGAGAACCTACAGGCTCTTCAAAGCTGCAGATACAGCCTTCATGCACCTCTTCATCATGCAAAACCTGCCAGCTGTCATCCTCAGCATCATCTGATCCACTCCTCATCCTCCTACCTCATGCAGCAGATGGCCAGCCTCCTCTGCCTCCTCTCCCGCAGGGGAGCGCACTGAGCGGTTGGATATAATCGCTCCCTCTACTGTTAAATGAGGCGCCACTCTGCTCCGCCTCAGAGAGGAGATCATCTGCTTCAAAAAGAACGTCTTCCTGCTTTGAAGTCATGTTGACTTCCACGACAAATGCAGAGAGTGCTAACATAACAAGTGAATGTGAAACGCATAATGTTCTTTCAAAGACTTGAGAAAAACAGCTAGGAGAAAAAAAAAATCGCATGGGAAAATAAATGAGCCAATTGTTCGGATCTGTTAGAAATAACTAAAAAATAAACTAGCTAATTGTTCCTTTCCCATTCACACGTGCACATATGCAAAAACACGGCCACAATTTTTGTGCTTGTGTGAGACAGAAAAAAGCAGATAAGGAAATTAGGTTGTTTTCCTGTCAGTTACCTGAGTGTGTTGATTGCTACAGTCTCTGAGAAGCGGGTTGGGCAGGCCGCTGCTGTGTTTCCTCCAGCTCTGATAGACCTCCAGCACCACAGCAGTCAAACCCCGAGGCCACTCCTCCATGAACTTCTGACCAACTGCTTTCAGATAGCGCATCATCAGATCCAGTATACCGCCATTGGTGATGTTATTGAGCAAAAAGTTTTGGACATCTTGTTGTTCTATGAAAAAGCAAATGGTTGAATTCATTAAAAACTCAGAACACCACAGCACTGCAAGTACAGATTACATACCAGATTCCATGTATTCGACTGACTCAACAGGCAGGCAGCTTCCGTATAGAGGCTGAATATTTTCCTTCCCTTCACATTGTGTCTCAAAGTTACCCAGACTTTCTTCATCATTATTAGGATCAAACTTCTTTAGCCTGAAACGAACCAGCAAACATTTACAAAATATCAAGAATTGATGAAGAGCTTCATATTCATGCTTTGTTAATTAGATTTAGTGCGAGTAACCTGGAAGGAAGATATTTAAAAAGCAGCTCTTGAAAATCAATCTTCTCTTCCTTCTTGCATTTTGTGTTGCGAACGCGTGCAGAGCGACGCTTGGCCGTCTCGCCACTTTCTTCTATCCCGCGTTTCCTTTTCGGAGCTTTCTTTACTTTATCTGTCAGAGAAATTTCCATTCCTGCAGCTGTAAACATGAACATTATTACAGATTATTACAGAAACTGGTTCTCATAACACTGAGTCAGCAGGGAAAACAAAAACAAAAAGTCACTTGATACATAACTAACCAGCAGGTGGCGCTGATGTGGTGATCTCCACGGTGGTCTGGCTCATTGTCATCAGAGGCTGAGAGCCAGACTGAGGCAGTGCTGCTGGCTCAGGAAAGGTTACTGCAGGCAGGGAGGAACTGGGGCTGCACAGAGCGGTGGGACCCATGCTGACCGGGCTGCTCGGCTGGGGGAGGTTCTGAAGGAAGTTTGGATCTTTGTACTCAGACAAGTCGATTCTGGTGCCCAGGCTTGGTCTTGGTGGCTCACATGTGGTCTGGTGTATGTACATTGCAAGAAAGCTTTCACCCACATGCTTCCACCTAAGATTAAACAGAGGAGGCGCTACTGAGTCAGAGATTTTTAAAAAGTGTTTCAATAAAACAAACAAACAAACAACAAAACTAAAGAGTAGAGCTCAAATAAAACATGCCAAAGCTTTCAATTCTACCTTTCATTGTAAGTGCTGTTTGAGTATAGATTAGGGATGCACCGATACCGGGGCTGATACCATTCTAATGTACTCATATAGGTATCGGCTATTTAACCGATACTTAAAATGTAGAAACTCTGCAATAATTTCACAGAAAATTTTTATTTTTCCATTTGAAATTTTAGTTTTGTGGTCATTTTGATGAATATTTAATTTTTTTATCAAGTTCACCATCATTTGTGGTCTTCCAATTCATTGCATTTTTGTGTGGTAAAAGTATCAGCATTGGTACTCGGTATCAGCAAGTACTCAGATCCAAGTATCGTTATCGTATCGGTTTGAAAAAAGTGTTATCGTTGCATCTTTTGTATAGATGGTAAACAATATAAAAAATAACTATAGAAAAATAATGACAAACACCAAAGTGTTGATTCTAATTCTCCTTCAGTGACCTTTAAAAAAAATGAGCATTATGAATTAAAAATTCTAAACTGAAAAAATTAAAAGAAGAACTAACGTGTAGCAGCGGATGGGTTGTATCAAAACGAGATCAGGTTTGGGTTCACACTGAGAAAGAGCCTTCCGGCGCCTCCTTATCTCCAGCGCTTCCTCCACGATGGACCTGCGCTCCTCTTCCTCCACTTCCACATAATGGACAGACATATTGCTGCAAAAATAACATTTTCAGTGATGCGCAAGTGCAGATTATAAACACACAAAGAGCCAAAATGTAAGTTGGCTTCACCATTTCACAAACATCTGTATCGTATCCTTCTTCAAACAAGGCTGTTCTTCAAAGATCTTCTCCTTCAGCACCAGGCCTTTAGTGTAACAGTAGTCCTTTTCAAGGGCTTTGGCAATAAAGTACAAACAGCCTAAAAAATAAAAATGACAGTTCCTGTTATTTCAGTGTTTGAGCTTTTTAAAGGAATGAGCTTATGATAATACATCACATACATGTATAGTCACTTAGTGTGTAAAGAATAGTGATGAGGTTGTCCAGGCACGGCCAGTGGTCTGGGTTACAGTGCAGACCCTCCTCAAACGCATGACGAGCAAGAGGGATGCGAACGAGACGCACAGCCACTTGACCAATTTTATACCACATGTTCACGTCAGTGGAATCCAACATAACTGCCTGTGAAGAGGAAAAAATTTTAAAAAAGAGGGAAATTTAGTACTGTAGTAAACATCCCCATTACAATCATCATAAAACATTAAAATAGCACCGCCGTGGTTTTACCTCCAAATAAAACTCCATTGCTGTCTCCAAATCGTCTCGTGAAGCGGCCATACTGGCCAGGTTTTTAAAAGTGGAATATTTCAGCATGAGTCCAGGATGTTTGAGACCCATCCTCTGATCATCTGAAGGCATTGCCTGAAACATAATAACATACATGAAATATAGTGTGAAAAATCACATATGCTGCTTCTGTTTGTGCTGCTATTGTCTCACATTATCAACACAAATTTTAGATGTTGTTGGCAAAAATCATAAGCGCAAAACTATTAAATTAAATAAATCAGGCACAAGGTGCATTTTTACCTCTTTGAGAAGAGGAGTTTTAAGAAGCTCGTGATAAGCCTTGGCAGACTCTTCAAACTTGTCATGTTTTTGAAGATCCAAAGCTTTGTGGTATAACGCAAATGCCTCGGCTTCCTGTAACGAGAAACAAAGTTAAAAAAAAAAACAAGTGACCCTTTATAGGTTTAAAGCATCTGCATTATCTAGATGCAAGTAGGTGCAGGATCTGCTTTCCTCTTCATATCGTCTGTACCTGAGCCTCTTTAGTCTGACTCTTGGTGCTTCTCAACGGGTCCTGAGATTCATCTGTAGCTGTCGAAGCAGCATTTAGAGCAGCAATTCGGATCTATAATGATAAACAAAATCAAGCTTTAGCTGTAATAAACCCTAAACTTGGTTGCGAGTAGAAACAAGACTTTATTCACAGCTCACCATTTTAATATGTCGAAAGCAGATTTTCAACCTTGGAGAATGTCAGGTTTTAACCAGTTCTGAAGGACAAAGACAAACATAACATTCACAGAATATTTACGTCAGAAATACTAACTGACCAGAGCAAGACGATGGACAATAATACTGAGGATATGAGAGCCATAAGAGGAAAATAAACTATCAAAACTCAGACTGAAGAGAAACAATGTCCGGAAATGATCCAACTTTACTTATGTTTTTGGTGAGACTGTCTTGAAATGAACGTGTTAACTTTACAGAACTGCTGCTTTGAATTAGCTTGGTTAGCTTAACTATAAAACGAGACAGGAAGATCCCAGTTTATAACTGGCTCGGGTTTGTAGCTGTACTCGAAACATTACCAGAACTCCGAAGAATCACCTCTCCTAAATTTGTACTAACAAGGTTTTAAATTAAAATGACTGAAAGCTCATGTTGTACATGTACAGCTGCTTGACAGAATGTGTAAAAGAAATGTGTGGCTACCATTAGCTTGTGTTTTAACCGTCACTTTCCAAGCTCGGTAACTTACCGTCCTTTTTCCGGCAAAGATTAATTTCTTATTTGCAACGTTAACCTCTTCAATAGTTTAAATTTTAATATAAGTCAGGCAATAAATAATAAAAAACAAAAACTCTAATTTTCACCATCTTTTGTTGTTGTAAGTCATTGCGTCACAGAGAGACGTTTGATACCCGCCAATTAGTAAACTCATCGCCTATTGGTCAATATTTTCACAGTATGTGAAAGTGACCAATGACGTGTTAGAGAGAACTGTAGCGTCAGTACGTAAAAAACAAGAATAGGTTTATTTAGGGTTGAACTTAATTTAGAAGTTAATACTTGTTTTTAAAATGATCAATATCCAACGAAATTGAACACAGAAATTAGAAGCTTGAAATTATGCATTTGTTTTATCAGATATGACTTGCATCACAATAAAAACGAGAAAACTGCTTATCAAAACTGAAAAGAAAACCCACTATAAACAAAATATACAAAAAACTAAGCGAAGAAAAGACACAAATACCGAAATAAACGTTAATCTTTTGCATACAAACGTATCTATATAATTAGAGGGATTTAACGTGCACTCTGAACAGAAATTGACTTTTTGTTAACTTTTTGATAACTAGCCTATAATAAAACTAGTACAAGAGCAGAATGCTGCCTTTTTAATTAAAATGTCTAAAAGCTGCAGTAAATTCTATTAGACGTATTAAAAATGTTCATGGACCTATTACCGGTATGTACAAAAATCTCGTTGTTTTACAGAATGCCATTGTGAGGCCAGAAAATATGCTTGTCTTAAAATGTCAAACATATTTAGACTTGATGAAATTGTTTTTATTGGTCACATGTTTTATCACAGATGTGACAAGGAAAACTTTTCCATTTAATATTGTTATTGTTTTGATCCACTGTATTCAATAGGGATAAAACATTTGTGTGGAATTAGATTGGCATCAAAAGGGAAATTAAACGTGAATTTCTTTCGCGTGGATAATTTGAAGCCAATCTTATTCCAAACAATTCTCTACATTTGGTCAACACGTTATATTTATCACCACTTTCTGAAGACCTTTCATTAACATGAGACCTGCAGACTAAACAAACAGCCGCTAGAGGGCGAAATTGATCAGAAATCTTTCAGGATGTTTCCCTGACATTGGAGGTAGTTCTTTTTTTTTAGACCACAGGACTAACTAGAAATTTTATTCTAAGCCTCTCTGCAATAGTCTACTGTGAAACTTTTTTACTTAGTACATAGTTACAGATCAGTGACCAATAGATTGTGCCTTTGTTGGCATTTATAGTGGTAAGTTGTACCCCTCCTTGCAGATTTTAGGAGGGATAGTATACTCTTTTGTTCTTGTTGACCCTGTCTGTTGTGGCTCATTTTTTGCTCCATTGTTGCTTATCTCTGCTTTCTCATCCACACCCCTCCCCATCTCTCCCTTGGCTAAGAATGGCTGGCTGGCACAGGCCTTAATCAATTCTCTCTGTCAGCATAGCAGGAAAAAAAGCCTTACGTCACAGTCTTTACTGTCGCTATAAAAACCCGAGTAATGCAGATTCACTGTGCAGTCAACCCAGCTACATTCCCCAAGACAAAGCAGCCCATTTCTCAAGCCATGGCTTCGACAGGCTTTGATCCTTTCCTGCCTTCCACTTACAAGAGGAGGGTAGTTGTGCGCAGTGCAGGATATGGAGCTGGAGGAGGAATCGGATCTAGGTCTGCTTACTCCACTCATGCTGCCCCAGTATCTTCCTACGTATCGTCACGCAGAAGTTACCCTACGTCCACCCGGGCTACTCCGAGCTACTCCGCCATACTCTCTGCAGCAGCTGCCCCAGAGCTCCGCCTTGAGCAAGCAGCCCAAGTAAGCACTGAGTTCAAAGCACTGAGGACACAGGAGAAGGCTGAGCTTCAGGACCTGAACGATCGCTTTGCAAGCTTCATTGACAGAGTTCATGAATTGGAGCAGCAGAACAAGCTGCTGGAGACTGAGCTGCTGCTGATCAGGCAGAAGCAGACCGAGCCTTCAAACCTTCACGCAATATATGAGCATGAGCTCCGCCAGTTACGTGCTGCTGTGGAAGAGGCCCGTCACGAGAAGGAAGCAGCTCAAGACCACAGGGATGAATTAGAGGGTGTGCTGAAGAACCTGCAAAACCGCTATGAGGAGGAAGTTCTTGGCAGAGAAGAAGCAGAAGGACGTCTCATAGATGCCAGAAAGAGAAGGGATGATGCTGCACTGGGCCAGGCCGAGCTCAAGAAGAGAATTGGGACCTTGCTGGATGAGTTGGCCTTCCTGAAGCGCCTCTGCGAGAGTGAGATTACAGAGCTCCAGGCCCAAGTACAGTACAGTGTAGAGGTGTCAGTGGAGATGGAGGTCTCCAAACCTGACCTTTCTACTGCTCTTCGTGACATCCGAGGGCAGTATGAAAAGCTGGCTAATCGCAACCTTCAAGCAGCTGAAGAATGGTTCTGCAACAAGATGAGCGTGATGACGGTGGGCTCCGCTTGCAAAACGGAGAGTGCACGCAGTGCCAAAGATGAAGCTGGAGAATATCGAAGAATGCTGAAAGCCAGAACACTAGAAATAGATGCCTGTCATGAGACAATTCAAGCGCTGGAAAACCAACTACAGGAAGTGGAGGAGAAACAGAGTGCTGAGATCTCTGCCCTGCAGGTAAACCATCCAAGATGCAGTGATGCTTTTCAAATATCCCGTAAAAATTGTGTTACTTTTATCTTTTTGTCTTTATTCAGGATACAATAAGTCAACTAGAGGAAGAACTGAGGGCCAACAAGAATGACATGGCTCGCTACTTGAAGGATTATCAGGACCTCCTGAATGTAAAGATGGCGCTGGATATTGAAATTGCAGCATACAGGTTCTTAGTCACATTCATTCTAGTGTTTCATGTCTTTTGTGGGATTCAAATTAGGCTGCAGCATCTAATATTGTGATATTATTTTCTTGCATCTCATTAGGAAGCTCCTTGAGGGAGAAGAGGATCGTTTAAAAGTTGAAAGACCGGGTTCTTTCGGTGTTTACTCCCAAGCCATGGGCACCGCTCCAGCCTACGGGAGAGTTCAGGTCTCCACGCAGTCTCAGTTGAGCTCTGCAGCTCCGTACCTGCTGAGCTCTCTCCTATATTCGTCATCACTTCCCACAGAGGAAGCGATATCTGCAAGCCAAGCACAGCAAGCCGAGGCAAGCCTCCCACAGGAAGAGGAGGAGGAGGGAGAACAGGTGGAAGAGGAGAAGGAAGAAGCAGCAGATGAGGAGATGACAGTTAAGGAGGAGGAGGAGGCAGATGAGGGGGAGGAAGAGGTAGAAAAGGAGGAGGACAAACAAGAAGATGAAGCTGAAGAAGCAAATGGAGAGGGTCAGTGTTAACACTTTACTTTAATGATGCATGTGTTTGTGTTTGATGGAGAAAGTGTTTCTCATCAGTGTTACTTTTCACAGAAGAAGAAGGTCAAGCAGAGAACAAAGAAGGTGAGGAAGAGGAGCAAGATGACAGCCAACCTCAAGAAGAAGAGGACTCTGAGCAACAAGCAGATGAAGATAAAGAGGGTGAAACTGTAGAAGAAAGTGGCGTGAAAACTGAAGAAAAAAATGGAAAAACAACTGATAAGAAAGTATAAATTATCTGTCAAAGTTCTCTGGTGCTCATTATCCCAAGATGCCTCATTAAAACCAGATAAATGCTGGTAATTGCAGCCTCTGTATGATTCACTTGAATAACTAATAGCATGTATGTATTTGTGGACACAGTAAAGAAAAAAAAAACTGTGATAAAGATGGCAAATGTCAGGACTAGATTTTGCTTGTCTTTTTGCAGGTTACAGTCACTAATTTGTGCACGTGTAACTACCTTTATGTGCAATATATGCAGATTGAAATGCCTTACATCAAGTCCCACTGAGTGCTTTAACTCTCATCATGTGCTGCATTGAACCACAATAAAGCCTTGTCGACCTAAAGTTTGCTCCAGGCTTTTTATTTGCACTTATTCAAATAAGCGAGTGCAATGAAGAGTCAAATCAAATCCCTTTTACCACACACGAAATGCAAAAACAGAAAATTACATTTAATGTGTGACTCATAAACAAAGAGCAGGATTTTGCATGCTTTTAAGCCTGAAGTGTCTTTTTTTATTCTGGCTTTAAAACAATATGCTTGTCTCTCGAGATAAAATGTCAATGGAGGTTAATGGAGGGGGAAAAAGAACCAAAAATGGCAGTCAAAGACGTTTGGTCATATCCATAATGATATACAGATAGAGGGAGAATGGTGGGGCTTACTAAAACAGTTGGCAGAATGGATGAGACAACACCAGCATCACTTTAACAGATACAACTTCCTTATTTAAAGCCACAAAGCCGTAGATTTATTTTGCTTTCTGGAGAATCAAAATCGAGTGTAAGTGCTGAGTTACTGTGGCGTGTTTTAGACTGGAGTCAGCAGATTTTCTCCATCCTGACATGTGTCTTTGTGATCAGCAAGCTGACGCCAGAGTTCTCTCTGCAACCATCCACCTCACCCCTCCCCACCCCCAGGCCCATCCACATCACTGTCCATAAATCAGGGCACTGAAACCTTTGTGACTCAGCTTTTGCTGCGCAAAAAGATTTGGCCAAGTATCGATTCAGGCAGAGTAGCATAGAATGGGTGGAAATATTCCGGGGGGGGGTTCATTAGGAGATGAAGGTGAGGTCGAGGAATAGGCAAAGATGTATGTCACTGCAGCAAAATTTGATGGAGGACAGACAGTTACTCAGCGGCGATGTGTAAGAATCACTTAAGAAATTCCAGACACTCCCCCCCTCCGACCCATCTGTCTTTTCCTGAACACGTGCACACGTTCCATTTATTCTTCGACATCTTTCTATACAATACATTTTGGCTTTGCTCAGCACACAATTCACCAGATACAACTGTAATGTAAATACTTTCCTATTGGATTAAAGAAGCAATTATAAATTCAAAAGCAGGAAGACCGTGTGTCACTGCAGTCAGTTAAAATAAAAGAATTTGATAGAAAATGTAATTTTAAAGCAGAAGATGGTGATTACGTAAGAGGGAAGAACTGGGTAAGAGGGCATGGAGACTAATCAAGACAAATGAGCAACAGATGTGAATCCAGAATGAGTAAGGTAGAGGAATGGAAGAAAATGGAGGCAGGAAATCCAAAAAGGCCAACGACAGTAGCTAATACAAGAGACAAATAAACCGAGTGGAACACACACAATGAACAGGGAGGTAAAAAACACAAGATGCAAAGAAAGCAACAAAAAAATCCTGATTCAAGATGAATAAGTAAAGAGTTCCACATACAGCAAAAGAAAACAGGAAATAAGAGCTTTCAAAATAAAACAGGAAAAACAATTCTCTTTCAAGTATGACATTAACGTTCATAAAACTAATCATTAATAATAAAACTGCAGGAAAATATTTCACTTGAATGCACTTTGGTAAGGAAAGGACGCATTATACTTTAACTGTTAGAATAAATATTAGTGCAGAAGACTAAAAGGTAAAATATTTCATCTGTTGTGTTTGAACAGAAGATGATTTTAGCTTGAAAGAAGCTTTTCTCATCCTGATTATGGCATTTTAAATTCTTCTAGGCTGTGAGCCGACATCTCTCCAAATCCTGTCCAGACAGTGCTGCTGCAGTCGGACGTTTTAGATATCAAACCGCTACACTTTGTCTATACAGGAAAAGTAAATCTTGATAAGAACTGGAGCTCCCTCTGCTGAGCTGAGGCCATCTCCTATTTAAAAAGCCTGAAAGAAGGAGCCATTACTTTGAGCATGAACACAGAGTTTCAAATTGAGACATTTTTATTTCATTATTTGTTTTTTTCTGGTGTGCAGACATGTTATTGCCTCCTGTACTTATCATGCTGAGACTGACGACCTGAGGGGGGAAATCCTTTGTCTTGTAATGCAACCTGGAAATGAGATGTGAATAAAATTGTGCAAAACTTACTTTCTTTTTTTTGTGCAGAAACTCTGCAATGACTTTTTTTTTACTTTATTTTTCTTGCACTTTGGATCGATTTTTCTTCCCAGTAGTTTGGCAATTAAGATCCCACCGTGCTAAATACCACCATTATGTTTGGATCATTACACCGTAGACAGAATGACCTCAAATGGTTATTACAGAAAAACAGAAGCTTTTCTGGAATCATTCAAAGTTGCTGTAAAAGTTAAAAAGTGTGAAGGTGACGTCCTTCACTTCTGGTCATCTTTGAGATTAACCTCTCCCCCAGGATGATGAACACTTGTGTACAGACAGTGCGCTGAAAAATCCTAGAGAAAGAGCTGCAGGACTGAGCTCCTACCTGAATCTGCAGCAACATACGCAGGTGGATGCTTGACCTCTCTTTGCCTCTGGTACCATGCAGTTTGGACTGTGGATTCATAAATCCATTCGGTTTAATGTGTGTGCACGTGCATGTGTGTATCAGCCTGCATCTCTGTAACTGAACCCCCTCAGTGTGGGCTGTACAGCTGTGTGTTCACATCCTCCTCTGATCCCTTTTTCTGAGACACTGTTTTATACACCCAAAAAAAGAGATTACAGTTCACTGAGTTTAGTCATTTCAGCCACTGATGGTGTCAAGACAGGTCAAGCTGTATTTATGCACACTACATTTCATACATATGGATGCTTTATGTCCTTCATCTTTATGCAGCCCCTGAAAATAAAACACTCTCACACACAGCAAGTATGCACACAAATAAAATACTGTAGGCTGTAGGAAAGAGGAGGGAGGGGGGAGCAGCATATTTATTAGTCTGTCTGTCACTGTAGATGTTCATTCATCTGTTTGGCAACATGCTGAAAAGGCCGTAGGCAAAGTAAACAGACGGTATATCCGCATGTGAGGACAGAAACAGCACCTCGATCTCTGCTCAGCAAGTCTTCCTCCACCTTTTCATGCTGAAAATGGGCACAAGCAGCGCTTTTTTTCCCTTCAAATTCCGAGCCGCTCAGGATCTCTGTTCACACGTGCACCTGTTTTCATTTACCACACACATCTGGTCATGAGGGGGGGATTATGAATCTAAATACAGGTACAACTTTGTGTGAAAACCTTCTTAGGAAATCATTGCAAGGCTTTACAAGCACATCAGAGGCACTTGACACAATAATCCCCAAAAATTTAGACGCAGATCTAGAAATTGTAAATGATGCATTTAAGACCAGATCAGAGATAAATTTCAGCACTGTGAAGCTCATGCAATGTGCAGATTTGATCACATATGAACAGTTTACAGCATGTAATAACAAAAAGTAGACAGGTGGCGGCACTGTTGTATTTCCTTTAGACATTGTGCTTTTTAAAAAAAAAATATTATTATTATTATCATTTTTGATAGCTTCACAGCATCTCTTTCTCTTTGATAAGGGAGATTTAGCTAAACTTGTTAGGAAAATCAAAGATGATTTAATTCATTTAATCACCTGCAGCCTGCTGAGGATTGAAAAAATCAAATCCTCGGGAGGCCTTTACAGCTCAACCAGAAATAGGTCATAATAATCTTGAGCAAAACTCAAGTCATAACATGTGAACAAAGTTACATATAATACATTTGTAGTTCCTAAGATCAATAACCACATTTGTCTTTAAAAATGAATCCATTACCTAATAGGAAAGAAAAATAAATAAATGAAAAGTCTGTGTAACTTTTCTTCATGTAGCGAAGAACAAAGATGGTGGCAATAAAAAAAGCTTGAATTTCAGAGATTTAAAAGCCTGTTGATGCTGTTTATTCTTCAATGGCTCTGAACAGAGTTTACAAAATAAAAAGGATTCAATAAAAGCTCCCAAATCAGATTGAGTGGTGTTAACGCAGCCACAAGACAATAGATGGGGACGATATTGATTGTCCCTGAATGACAAAGGCAGAGGATGGTCAAACATTACTGACAGCATCATTTGCTTGACTGGTGGCGGCAGAAATCTAAACATGATGAGCAAACAAAAGGCTGAGCAGACGACCAAATCTCTGAGCCAACAGCTGTAGACCACTTCACTTGGGCTTTTTATGTGTCTCATCTCATTGATGGACAAGCCGCCAGATGCATCAATTAACTGCAAGACTTGTATGATGGATTCTGCTGAGTTAAATCAAACAAAACCCGTATCTGGTCCATTTCCACTCAGAAGGTCTCACTTAAAGCACTTTCAAGTGTGAGTCGCAGCATCGCAATTCATCTTGTTTTAATTAAAAACAATAACCGGGTAATCATTTATTTATAGCACATTGGTGATTTATATGACAGTTTTGATTCATTGTGCTTGTCCAGAATGTTAAATTGTGTGAGACTAAAGTACAAACACTAAAAAGAGTCCTTGAAGCAAAAACAAGAGTCTCGCTGTTAAATGACTAATTTAATTTGAGCTCATTCTGAGAAACAGTTACTGAGTGACTGATGTGGGACTCAACAACTCACTGTGTCCTGAACACTGTCCTGCTTTCCTCCTCCTCTCTCCCTCTGTCCCTCCGCCTTCCCCCTCTGTTTCCTGTCATGTTTTCACCTGTTCCTTGTCCTCTCCTCATCTGCTCCTGAGCTCTCTCCTCTGCCTTGCCCCTTCAGTTCCCTGTCCTCTTCCCCTCTGTCTCCCCCATTCCTCAACATCCTCTCCCCTTTCCCCCCTCTGTTCTCTGTCTTCTCCCTCTCTGTCCACTGCATCCTTTCCCCTCTCTGTTCCCTGTCCTCGCCCCCCTCTGTCCCCTGCATCCTCTCCCACTTCTGTCCCCCGCATTCTCTCCTCTCTCCCTGCATTTCCCTACATCCTCTAGTCTCTCCCCCCTCTCCCCCATGCATTCTCAAATCTTCCCCCTATGTTCCCTGCATCTTCTCCTCTCTCCCCCCTCTGTCTCCTGTCCTCTCCCCCTCTGTCCCCTGCATCCTCTCCTCTCTCCCCCCTCTGTTCCATGTCCTCTCCCCGCCGCGCGGGGCTCTCCTCTCCCCTCCCCGTGAACTAGTCATGATGGCGGAACTGTTGTGAGCTACGGGACGAGCAGGAGTGCACCACCCGTCCTCGCTGAGCAAGTGTACATAGTAATTTATTTATCTGGACAACTTTACATCCTCCCCCGCTATGACCCGTTGGATTCCTACTAAAAAAGAGAAGTATGGAGTCGGTAAGTAAAGTAATTATTTATTTTTTTTAAGTTTCGCCAAAGGACAGCTCGCTCGAGACAAGTCCCAACAACTCGGTAACTTCAAAAGAAACGAAACGGGAACTCGGAAAAGTTTTGAAACAAAAATATCAACTTTGTGTTTTTGTGCCGACGTAGTGGGTCTTCAAAAGCTAAACTCGTGTTTGTTTCTTAAGTTGTTTGTTTTCATAAAAAAAGAAAACTTTACCCTGCTGTTTTTATGTGTGTTTTTAGTTAACCATTAAGACAATATACATGCTGTGGAAAAATGGAAAAGAGCCAAGAGTTCATTGAGCATGCCAGTCATTCCTGTGCTAAAACTCATGGTTAAAAATATTTTATTGCTCCTCAAAGACTGCTGTGAAGACTCGACATGGAAGTATCTGGAAGGGTCTGTGTTGCTTCTTATATGGAAGATTTAGAGAAACGTACTGGGGCTCCTGAAAATCGAGTATTTACGTGTTTTTTACAGCTTTTGGTTTTTCCTTTATTGTACTGGGACTGCGACGTGAGCACATTCTTATGTTCCCCAGGTTTTACAACAAGGTGTGGCTCTGTTACCTGCAACTGTTAGCTTCCAATCATTCAATGAATAATCAAACTATCAGAATCATTCACGCCCAGAAGGTAAAGCTGCTGTTGGAAATCTCTTTCTGACTGTGTAACCAGCACATTTTCTTGGGTTGTAACTATAAATCTTTACTTTAATCTTCTACCACTTCTCTAGTTTTTCCTGCTCTGCAACAGCAGTGTTTGTTCATAAAGAATAACACATATATCTGTGTTGCAGGTGTGAATCCATCCTCTCACCTAACTAACCTCTCACCTTGCCTTCAGAAGGTTTAAAGCAGGGTTTTAACTTGTTTGCTGTTATGAATGAAAACATTTCTACCTGCAGTTTCTGTGACACAAACAGTCTCGTCTCCTGGTTGTAAATGACCTTGTTCTGTCTGCTGATGTTGAGGAATTCTTTCATGATAATCTGTTCATCTCCTGGCGGTGTTCAAATCGATCGGCCTGCTTGATTGTGCGATTGTGTCCTTCTCCTTCCATCCGCCTCAGAAACAGATCTGAAGTCACCAGCTCTGTACTTAATCCTTAAAATGCCATTGGACCCTGTACAAGGGCTTACATTTTTAATCTGATTAGATAACCTCGACTGCACTCAAGTACAGGCAGTGACATATTGTTTTGGAGGGAAGAAGCGTATTAAAGATTTTGGATAATGTCAGTCATATCCTGCTTGCTAACAGGGAAATTCTGATAACGTAGGGCTTAAATATAACAATCTTTTATGGAGAGGAGGATAGATTTTCTAATTTTACATCCTGAAAAGAAGCTCTGCTCTGGAGGCTGTAAAGAACTATAGAAATCATCTGGTGTTTGAACAAGATAATGCAGCAACATAAGGAGGTCTGATGAATCACCATAGGTGATGCCACTTCAGTGACTTTTACACTTAAGGGTTTGGAAAGGAAATAAATCTGTGTTAACGGACCTGCAAAAAGTCGAGGTTACGGGACTCAAGGCATGTTTTATTATCTGGGCCTGAGGTTTCATGTTTCACTTACTGATACTTGGTTACTGTGACACTTCAACCAGTTGTGCACAGTTTTCCTAAAGTTTTCCTTTTTCTATTTAATAGTTCTTTTTTCAGTGATTGTGTGAAAAAAAAAAAAAGATCTTTGTTGTCTTCAACTGAATAGATGATTGAAATAGCATCAGGATTTGAAGATGAAATGTCCTTTCATGGTTCTTGATAACATTTCACATCATCTGTCACCTCATGAAATCACATAGAATAATGTTTTATATTTGTAGCTTTTAGTATTCAATACAGAATGAAAATATAACTAACTTTTAAAGCAAAGACATTTTATTTTAACATCTAAAAGAGTTTCATATTACAAGTCAGAGTTATTTGAAGGATAATTACTTAGTGAATCCCATTGATGTCTGTGTGAAGCTGCAGCTTTTGAACAAGTGATCAGTTGGTTTTGAGAGTCAAAAAGGAAATTAAATTAATCTTGTAATGTCACATATAGGTCAGTGTTTCCTGTTTCACCTTTGATTATGTGTCAGATTTCTGATGCTGATGTTGTCCCTGTGATTCAGTGAAAAATCTCCTCAACAATAACATCTAAATCTCATCTAAACAGCTTCCTGTGTCACTAAGAAGTTAGATCACTTCTTTTAAGCCTGATCTGTTGGTCCCCATTCAAAGCAGGTCAAGCTGAAAATTAGATTATTCTGATCATCAGTCAAATGAGCTCTCAGTACATTTTGCCAAGGGTAACTTATATGACCTCCAAATTATAGCAGTTTATTTTAGTAATATATGAAATAGTTATATGGAACATCCTGTTGGAACATTCCTGCATGTTCTGTCGGGCTTGAATTTCCGTTATTAATACCTATAAAAGGAAGTGCATTTTCCAACTTTTATTTTTTGTGAACTACTCTTCATGCAGATCACTCTGTGCTTCTTCAATCCTGAAGATGTTGAGTAGTATTTCTTATACAGCTCTGGACCACTTTATCTCTTATCTATCATTTAGAAGTATCTGTTGCTAAATTACATTTTAAATTATCTTCAGTTTCTCTTAAAGCAGAACTAAGTAAGTTTTGCTCTCGATCTCCCCCTACTGGTCCCCTGTGAAAGCTCACTGTCGTAACGTTCCCCCGCCGCCGCCGCAGACCCCCCCCCTCACCCCCCCACCCCCCCACCCCCTCCACCCCGCCGCCGCCCCCCCAACAACAACGCGCAGAGAACGCTTTTGCAAGAAGAAAGAAAAACAAAACCAAGAAAATGTCTCGACAGGTGAGTATTATTGTCATCTTTGCGCTCCTAAGGGTGGCGTTGCTAACAACGGCAAGGGCTTCATGCTTGTATTTATGTACGTGAGTGTGAGTGCCGTAAAGCAGGTCTGTTCTCGCGAGATTAGTCGGGTCCGATTCACTGAAAGTTGCAAGTGCTGCTTTCAGGACACAGACCCCGGAGGGAGGGGAGGGACCCACGAATCACCCTGCCAAGTCCTTGTTTACCCCCACAGGGACTCTAGAAAACATTTATTGAGGTGAAAAAACTTACTTAGTTCTGCTTTAAAGCATGGTGTTCCACATGGTTCTGTTCTCAGCCCCATTTTAGTTGTGGTTTATTTATTTATTTATTTTATTTACTTATTTACTTACTTACTTACCTCATACCATCTTTTAAGATTGTTCAGTGGGGGGAGAAGTCTTGTGACCCACAATCACTATGGGTGGAAAGTTTTAGGAATCCTGCTTGCTATCCCAATTTCTTGAATAAAGCTGTTTTTAGGACTTTTAATAAGCTAACAGTCTGTTGGGATGTCAATTGGTAAGAAGTCCTGCAACTTGCTGATTAACAACCGACCAGCCAAGAGACGACAAGAAGATGCTAATGAGGCTGTTGTTAACATACAAGATGTACAGTATATAGCTTTGTTTATCCTCCAACAGTCTTTGAGATTATTTTTTATCCTTATATGCAGGAATTCTTGATCTCTCGGTCACATGAGGGGATATGAATGTGTTTTGTGACCTTAAATTGGACAGATTTAATTATACATTCTCATGGGCAACCAGAAGCCTCGTTACAGCTAAACAACATGACAAGTAACCTGAACCTTTTTGATGTGTGGTGATTTCAAAGACCAGGCATTCAAGAATACAATTGCTTTCCTGCTCATTATCAGTCATTTTCAAGGATTAACTTATCTGCTGTGTTAGAATCTGAAGAAGTGGGTTAACCATAACCTACTGATTCTTAATATTAACTTGAGAGGTGTGGCATTTTAACACATCACTTCTTAACAACAAAACCTTCAATACAGAATTTAGGACTAAGATGTCTATATTTCTTGAACAAAATAAAGACTCAATTGCAGACGCTAAGCTAGTATGAATGGCGACGAAAGGTTTCCTACAAAATTTTATGATTTATTTGGATTACATTTGAAAGAATTGAGGAACCTCGTGCATGCGTCTAGAAACAGACATTGTAGAGATGGACATTCTGATTCAATTAAAGATTAATTATAGGTTACCAAACAGGAGCTAAATGATTTATTACGGAGACTAGCAGAATTTATTGTGCACAGGACTAAACTAAACTATTACTGCAATGGCAGTAAACCCAGCAGGCTCCTAGCTTTAAAATGAAAACAGTGTGAGGCCAGGGCCACTATAAACTCTGTACACTCTCCTGCAATAGGCTTGGCTTCAGATGCAAGGAAGATAAATGAAGCTTTCCTAAAGTAGTATGAACATTTATACACATCATCCAGTAGTTTTAACTCTGAGAGATGCAGTCATTTCCTACAAGGTTTGGACCTGCCCACGTTACAAGAACACGAAGCAGCTGATTAAGACTGATCAGTGTATTTACAAGAATTAAAAATTGCACTGAAGAGTAATTCAAGTAATAAATCTCTGGGTCGTTATGGGATCTCATCTGAGGTTCTATTGCACTTTTGGGACCTCCTAGGGCCAATACGTCTCACCACAATTTAAAAAGCTATAGAGAAAAGTGCCTTCCATGAACATAGGTAAAAACGCACAAGAATGTGCTAATTGCAGACCTATATCTTTGATAAATGCAATTTTCCTTGAGAGTTATATGGGTAAATTAATTCACACTGACCAGACGGATTTTATGAGATCGTCTAGCAGCAGACAATCTGACTGATGCATGTAATACATGTAATACAGGTTTCAAGAGGAGTTTATTAGATTTGTCCAGTTCTTTTATGCTACTCCTTCCGTGATGATCAGTAGTAATGGTTTGAAATTCTGTCCATTTCAAAATTTGTCAAGGCACAAGACAAAGTTATGGGTTGTACCAGAGTTTATTTATTCCTTCTCTTGAGCTGTTGGCTTAATGTCTGAGACAGAACACAGTAATATCTCCCATTCACATCAGGCAAAGTTCACATATTATATCGGCTTTCACGGATGACATTCTTTCTTTTTTTTTACCCGCCTTGTCTGGCAGCTTATGCAAATAGAATTATGATCTGAGTGCATTGTTGTGCGAGAGAAATTTGCTTTCTCAAAAGAAGCTTTATTTATCTTACAGGATTGTTTTGCTTGTTTTGCTTTATTGGTATATTTGTTTTGTTTACGTATCTTGGCCACAACTGACAGGCTAGGAAGAAGAGATGGATGAGAGACAGAGGAAAGGACAGACAGACAGACAAGGAAAAAAGGATGAGGAATTTCAACCAATCAATCAGTCAATGAGACCCTAACTGAAAGTAAAAAAGAACAATATTTATTTGAGCTTCTCAGCTTGTTGGAGTAAAGAATACATAAGCAGAGCTGCCCTTTTTGACACCAGACCATCTTCCAAAAGTCTTCACCTTACTGTGCAGATGTTCTCACACCTGCCTGCTGCTGTTTCTGAGCAGCTCTGCACTGGTGACACTCTGATCCTGCAGCTGAATCCTCTTTAGGAGACGGTCCTGGTGCTTGCTGGACTTTCTTGTGCACCCTGAATCCTTCATCATCACAATGAACCTCTTCCCTTGAAGTCTTAAGACTTGGTCACAATGACTCACACTAACACCTGGGAATGCACTACCACAGCGATTATACAGCAATACTTGATCAGTTTGTGTATTTTATATTTTGATAACACGTGATTAGTAGATTATGTCTCCCAATCATGTGCATTTGTGAACTGGATGTGTTCAGTGGTGTCCTTGTGTTTCAAATTTGTTTCCACCTTTAGTGGTAGTGTTCTTAAGCATTCTTCACAATATTATGCTTTGCATGAAGTCGATCATGTTGTAACCAAACTGATCCTAACACACTCCTCTCATGCTCAGGCAAGTTTCAGGAAGTTGGATCTTGTCATGCCCCTTAAGGAATGTAAATGCCTCTTTATGGTATTGATAGCTTCAGATCATTTTTTATCATTCAAAAATGGTACCAGTGTTGTTGTGGATGATTATAATATGGAACAGCTTATAGTTGTAGTGAGTCTATTTTTTAAATTATTTTATTTAATTATTTTTTCTGTAGTTCATAACTCCAGTTAAAGGTATTTGAAGTTGTAACTTCTGTTTTAGTCGTGTCAGTCCAACAGAGTTTCACTTCAATTATTCAACTTTCTTCTCCTTTGTTGTAAAATCTATTAGGATTTTTGACTGAGTTTTCAAACTAGATCATGCTGTACTCAGAATTATAAGTTTTATGTCTTCTCTGTTCAGTAAAAACCCAATGAGTTTAGACAGCCAAGAGAATCAGAAACATGCAGTTTTCACACCAGCTTCATCCAATGTAAGTAGATGCGTGGTACTGGAGCCGATTCCAGCTGTGATTGAGTGAGATTCTAGGTACATCAAGGACAAATTTGATGAAAATGTAGGTTTCTTTAAAGCAAAAAAAAAAAAGTAAGATTGTTTTCTTCACAGATGTGTATTACATACTTGTTAAAAAAGAAATGTAGCACTTAATGAGATAATCGTTTCATCCATAAATCATATAGCTGATTGCTCACCTTCCAATGTCCCACCTGACTGCAGCTGGTGATTCTGTTATAATTTCTTACTTCCTTCTTAGTTTTGATGAGCTGACCCAAAGGAGTGTCAGCCATGACCTCTTAACCTAAAATCAGATTGATTATTTTAATACATTAACATCCTACAACAGAGTCTTGCCTCAATTGGTTGAGTTCTCCTTCAACCTACTTTCAGTTAAATGTCATAGCAGGGTTTGTAATTTTGTTCCTTTTTGCACAATAAGCTCTGAACTTTAGAGTTAACTAAATTGATTTATAGGCAGCTTTTGAGGACGTATTAGCTGGACCACAGTTTTAAGAGCTACAGCTCATCCTTGAATGTCTGAATGGAAAGTGGGAGACACAAAGCTTTTCAGCTGAGCCTTTTATTATTTTTTTGAAAGACACTGCCTGAGGAGATTTGGCTCAGGCACAAACTCATGTTTACCTAATGGCAAAAGGCTTTTATACCAGCTGATTTTAGTACTTATTTACTATGGGTTGGAACCATAGGGTATATTATGATAGTTGATACATCAGTACATTACAATAAATGAATTATAAACTGACAGATATTTTAAAAACAGTATTAGATAATAAGTGAGTCAGAATGAAAAGCTATTAAAAATTTAAAGTTGGAATCTCATACAAGTGTCTTTCTGTTACTTGCTGTTAACCAACATATAGCTGCTGTGGGTATATCTTGTATTATTTCTGCTTTCTCTACTCTATTTTTTTGGGAGGTCTAGTTCACTTCCTCTTATGTTCAGCACAACTCATAACAGCCAAGAAGCAAAACACCAGGGAGAAGGGAGTCTTGTTTATTGAATAAGTCTGAACAGATTGCACTGGCATATTTGATGATCGGGTTTAAAAGTTTGAAACATTTCAATGTTGAATGCTATTGTTACTTTGGTCAAACCTTGAAAACAATGTTATGCACAATCTTTCTAAGTTTAGCTGAATTTTACAGGATCAGTTAACCCTCAGAATAATTGTTTTGAATGGTGCAGCCACTAACATGTCCAGTTTTAGCACAATATGTGTAAAATTGACTGAGTTACAGAAATCTTTGTGTACCTCATACTAATTAGTGGTGGCAGCCATGTTGAACGGGGTTGAAACAAAAGTGAATTTGTAGTAAATTTGTATGTAATTTTAAATTTCAGAAAGTTTCATTAGAGTCTGTCCAGTGTCTAGAAATATTTTGCCCACAAATGTAAGCTCTTGCACATGTAGCATTCAGAGAGTGTGAGGGGAATGAGACTAAGATAATACTGCACCAACATTTTGCACGATATCTGTAAAGTTGACTTAAAGCCATTTTTGTACTTTTTGGTATCAGTTAGCTGTGGTGGACATCTGAAATTAATTGGACTCTGAAGTTCCCTTCCTTCCTTCCTTCCTTCCTTCCTTCCTTCCTTCCTTCCTTCCTTCCTTCCTTCCTTCCTTCCTTCCTTCCTTCCTTCCTTCCTTCCTTCCTT
>SSNP01000114.1:1675306-1707904 GCA_006937955.1 Pachypanchax playfairii | reverse complement strand
ATAAGAGACAGCCTTCCTTCCTTCCTTCCTCCCTCCCTCCCTTCCTGGGTTGAGCCTAGCTGAGCCCCAGGAGCCAAGACTCTACCACCAGACACTCGATCCCCAGGCCTTGCTAAAGTGGTGTGCTCTGGTCTTCCTATTGCGGGCAAGGTTTTCTGCCTATTATGAACTTTTTTCATCAAGGTACTTAGTCTGACTCCTCACCTGAAGCCAGTTTGCCATGGGAAACCCTACCAAGGGCTTGCACCCCAGACAACATAGTCCCCAGGATCATGAGGATACTCAAACCCCCATGAGTACCCCATGATTTTGCATCAGTTTAGATGGGCTTGTTTTTCTTATTTTAAAGTTTATAACTTTGAATTCTTATTTCAAATTTTGGTTTGTTTCTGAGTTTGCAGTGAGAACAACAGAGTCTCGTAGCATCATGTTAACTCTGATAGACTGCCAGCTGCTGCTCACAAAGTGCTCAGCTATGGTGTTCTTTAATTGTTGTCTAATCTACTTTTATGCTAAATCATTTAGAGTGAATCAGGCTGACTCTGATGTAACATTAGCATGCAAAAGAACGTGTGCCAATAAAGCTTTATTAGAATTTAAAGGAACAGCAACATGCTCCGTGTTTGAAGTTTTAAAGGAAGAGTGTGTGTGTCCGTAGTAACGCAGACGAGCTGTGCTAGTAGAGTGATGCCTTTAATTTAAACTGTGTGGCATCACAGCATGTTCTTGTGAGCTCCTCCCACTGGCTCACTGCCTTGCTGTCAGCCGGCTCAGAAGCTGTGTCAAGGCAGTGAATGGACTATTGTCACTCCTGGCATGACTGGAAGCAGATGTCATTTCTTCAGTGTAATTTCCTTGTGATTCATGCAATTGTCTGTATTTAGGAGAATCTTTTCTGGCACTCATCTCTTTGAATTAAAAAATGAAAAAGCAAGAAAAATGTGATTAGTTTAATCTAATTTGTGTGTGTGTTGGGGGGGGGGTGTCTCACAATTGCAGCCCAATTATACTCACTTGCGGACACAGACATCTGCATGCACGGCTGATGAATGTATTTAGGTCAACATAACATAATGCGATAATGTATACCATGACAGCAACAGGAGGTGCAAACTAGTATTTAGTAGCTCGAGAGCCTGTAATCTTAGACTAAAGACTGAATCTGAAAAACTGGAAAAACCTCATTCTGAGGAAGGAAGTCATGGAGATGGAGGTGAAGCCACATTCAGTGTTCTGTCAAGTTTTTTCGCATTCAGACTGAGGTGTTATGAGCTGAGCCAGTTGAAGCGTGCTGTGAAATCTGGCCTCTAGTAGCAAGCATTATCACCATGCAAGTCAGGGCAGAGGTCTGCTCATAATTCCTCCATCACCCTGCCAGAATAAGTGACTGTGTGCACTATTGCAGCTCCCTCAAGTCATGACAAAGACCATTGTATTGTTTGTCAAGATTTCTCCTTTGCAACATCTCTGCTTTTGGTTTGCGTGAACATGTTTGTGTTCACAAATAATCTCTCCTATAAATGTGTGAGTTAAGGAGCTAAAAAAGGTGCTTCAGCAATAGTTTGTAGGTCTAAGGTGTCCCACTTGGCAGAAACATAACCTGCTGTGTTACTATCGATCGAAGTCCACACCTGTGTGATGATAGAGGATCAAATGCTATCAGGTTTGTGGCTCAACAGTGCAGCAACCTGCTCCGTGTCAGTCCCTTCAGTGGAGCTCTAAACATTGCCTCAAGGCATCAGATTCAATTAAAAATAAGGCAAAATGCTTGGGAGCTCGCTGCACCAACACACAGGCTGCTGTTTGAAACAGCAGTAAGAAGAGGAATAAATCAAAGCTCAAGAATCTCTATGGTGCAAATTTAAGTCCTGCAACAACATGATTGAATTTGTTTCATTTTCATGGGAGACACTCCAAATCTCTCAAGCAGAACTTTTTTAAAAACAGACTCACCCTTCTGTGTAAGAAGAAGGGATTGTTTTTTTTTTTTCATACAGTGGTTCTTGAGAGGAAACAAAGCTTGTCAGTCAAGGTTTCAGCTAAAACAATTTTCCCAAACATCTTTTCTTACTATCTAATTGTTTTATTTTTGCATAATGAGAGATCTTTGCTTTGCTCCCCAGCAATCTACAATTATGATCCGCGTGGTGAGCAGGAGCTGTGTCTACAGGTGGGGGACACGGTGCACATACTTGAGAAATTGGAAGGTGAGTCTTAGCACACAACAGGCTGTGACGCATCCCTCTCCCCTCCTTCAAACCACACAGCTTAAAAAAAAAGAGCTAATGTGTGGTGCATAATAATATGCATGTGTCCACCATCTTGTTTGCTCCTGTCTCGTCCAGTCCTCTCATTCTCTTTCTTCTTTCACTTATCAATACATATCCTCAGGCTGGTATCGAGGCTACACTCTCAGAAAGAAATCACAGAAGGTATGCACATCATTAGAGTTTTTTTACACCGTAACTAATGCTGTGATGTGTACGGTATGTATGTACTGATACTAATTTATTGTCTCCTCAGGGCATTTTCCCTGCTTCCTACATCTACTTAAAGGCAGCTACGGTTGAGGGAATAGGGTGAGATCACATATCAGTAAACATTTATTTATTGAAACTTTGCTTTTGGTTGGCTCTCCTGCTCTACACTTGTAATTATCATAAGAAATCAGTAATGCTTCTCTTGACTGTGGAGTAGAACCAACCAGCTATTTCTAATATATAGAAATGAATTTGAGTCATGGGAGATTATAAGACAGGATCTGTGAGCAATGAGCCACTTTTCCAATATCTCATTACTTTCTTCTTCTGGCTCAAAGCCAACAGGAAACAGTCATTCCAGCAGATTTACCCCTAGTCAAGGAGATAGGGGCTACCCTGAGGGAATGGGTGCAGATATGGCACAAGCTCTACGTGGTACGTGTGGTACTTTCTGTATTCATCTCTCTGTTAATAGTACACTCAGTTCTCAACCCCTCTCTCTGCTTAGATACATTTCTATTAAGAAGTTGCACTGCTGTTCATTCCTCTGCAGGAAGAGTTGTATCACAAAGGCATGTTTTATATGACAGGCAAACAAGATAACGCTGTTTAGGAGCGTGCAGCAGATGGCCTACAGCCTCATCGAATACCGTTCTCAGATAGTGTCAGGAACACTGCCCAAGGATGACCTTGTCGAACTTAAAAAGAAAGTCACAGCAAAGATTGATTATGGAAACCGGTAGGAAACCTGGACCGTAATGAAATACCCTCCACAGTAAACACGATTGTAAAATGTTCATATGCTTGAGTCACATCTCTTAGATTACATTCTCAGATGATGCTGTGTTGTGATCCTTTGTGCCTCTTAGGATTCTGGGATTGGATCTGGTGGTTCGAGATGAAGCAGGAAACACATTGGATCCGGTCTCAACCAGTATAGTCACTCTGTTTCAGGCACACGAAACAGCCTCTCGCAGCGTGGATGAAAGAATACAAGAAGAAAAGGCACGATTCTCATTTGTTGATGCTATCATTTATTATTTTATTGTTTAATTTTACAGTTTCAGTCATTCTTTTTTTTAACTCACTGCCTTTTTTTTAATGCAGACACGACTACAAAACCTGGAACTGAGGCGTCAGAGCCTTTTCAGCACAGCGCATACCTACAGCCTCCTAATGAACCTAAAGAACTTTGTATGTAACATCGGAGAAGATGCTGAGCTGCTCATGTCTCTGTATGACCCTGATCAGTCAGAATTCATCAGGTTTGTAAGCAGGAAATATCAACATTTTAATGTCATGTAAAATGACACTGACTCATGTTACAGTAGCTCAGAGTCAGATGTAGAGCAATTCATAAACACTTCAGAATGCAGATTTCTTGAAAGCGTGTGTGTAATTACATCTCATTAAGTTTCTTCAGTTTAACAGTTCTCATCGCAGCAGACACATTACTAAAAATAAAGAATTAATGTCTCTATATAATGAATATTTGTAATGACTTGTGCATTTGCATTATTACTTTGATGTAGCAGCTTCAAGACTACATTAAATAAATATGTAAAGGGTAAATATAAAAATATTTCAAGAGCACTTCAGATTAGGAGGGATAAAGTGATAAGCTGAGATAAAAGACATACTTCATTTGGGCAACAGTTATTATATTTTTATTTATTTTCAGAGAATAAAAGGGTAATTATTTGCAAAAAAATACTTTTCCTAAAGTTTTTATGTCCTGACTAGATGGTATGATTAATTTTATTTTTCTTGTCAGGCATAAATTCAGATTTATATCTTTACGGTTTGTAATTGTTCCAAAATGGCATAAACATGCAGCAGCTAATCTAGCTGAGAAATTGGTGCTTTTTTTCGTTTTTTTTATAGTTTTGTCTACATGTGCTTTTGCATATTGGTTTGTTGAAATCAGGAAAAGCCTTCAGATCAGGAAAATCCTCCAGGTGTGTGGAAGACTGAAGACATCCCGCTGTGTAAAGAGGAGATTTACACACTGCTGAGAGGGCGAGCAGCCAACCGAACAAGGACGTACAGTTGTGTTGTGCTGCGAGACAGAATAGGAGCCGCGGAGCCATTAGTCGGGCTCAGTTAGGGGCTCACAGAGTGACTGCTAACTCACTTTTTCTTGTCGGTGTCTGTCACGTTGATGGAAAAAGAATGAATGGATTACTTTTTGTGTATAACATGACTCCATGGCCATGTCTCTGGCTTAGTAGTTGAGCTGGACTGGTTAGCATCTAGTGCTCATCCAGTTCCTCATTGTACAAAGAAGCAGATACTGGTCCTGCTGATAGGATCTTTGACATCCCTGTCCAGCTCTCCTAGAGAGACTCCATGTCTCCTGGAATCGTCCCCATGCTCTTAAAACCGTGCTTGGAGACACAAGAAACCAGGATGGTGCATATTTATGCTGGTGGAGTTGCTCTGACTGTGCAACCGCTGTATCTTTTTATGCTACCAGTAGTGACATTGACACGAGTCCAATGCAAAACTAATGGAAAGCAGCCAAAATAAGATGTGAAAGGAAAAATGTCTGCGGGCTCCACCTGCAAAACCAAAACAGCTGACACCAAGTAAAAACCTGCTGCTACTTAACTGATCAGACTGATATCCTGGGTGTTAAACTGAATTTATACTGTACTCTGATTGAAAACAGTTCCTTTAATCTTTTTGAGCTTTATAATTTTGGTACTTTGATTTCATGCCTAAAACATTGAGAATATACTATAATTTCTTAATTTCTCCTGGTTCCCAGGATAATGTGATATCTAAATGTATCGCCTGTTTGAATTCATCTAGTGAGAACTTCCTAGTGCGTTGGGACAGTATGGGAATGCCTAAAGAGATTGAAAAACTCAACAACCTACCAGCTTTATTCACGGTAACTCTGCTGAATACACCTACTATGTCTCATTTTTTACACAGTCCAATCACAGCATGAAACCTGTCACAATTAAAAAATGCTCTTAATTTAATGTAAATTCCTCCAAATGTCCCACATTTACAGCCAATCAATGAATGTTTTAATGACAGGATTAGTAGTTCTTAAAAATATTTTGCTGTGCACATTTGCTACCAGGAAGTAGTGCTTTATGTATGGAAATAGCACGTCCATCAAAGATTGCTTGTTTTATGTCTTACCTATTTTAGACAGTTCTCTTAAAAAATACAATTTCAGCATTGTATGTAATAATTATTTTTTAGCATTTTTTTAAGTCAATTCAATTTATTTTTATTCATATATTCATATAGTTCATAACAGAAGTATTTTCAAGGCACTTTACAGAAGCATCAAGTCCAATTCATATATTTCAATAATTCATATTCAAAGTTAGCTTTATAAAAACATTTCGATCAATTGTAATTGCTAATCAGATGCATTTTAAGCGTTTGTAGCTGCTTTTATCCTGTAATATTTGCTATCCAGTCTTTTCATCCAGTGAATGTAAATAACAGACTGTTGTTGAAAGTAGAAGGTCACTGCTTTTTTGTGTCTAATGTGCCTTACCTCATCTGTCATTGTAAATAATCCTTGTTTGCCTTTGTCGTCCAGGACCTGAGCAGCAGTGACTTGATGAGGCAGCGAGTCTTTCTGGTGTGTCAGATCATCAGAGTCGGCAGCATGGAGCTCAAAGAGGGCAAGAAACAAACCAGTGGGTTAAGGAGACCTTTCGGTGTAGCTGGTGAGTGGCTTTTCAAATGCTCATGATATTTATGCCCGACTCCCGAGCGCTGAACACAGTGTGAAGGTCGGTTTGTATCCTTACTGTTTATTTTTCTTCTGTAATCTTTAGTCTTAAACGAATTGTCTTTTTGGGGACTTTAAAATATATGAAAACTCCTGGATTTTTTTTGTACCCCCCAAAAGAATGTGAAAATTGACATATTCTAAAAGAAAGAAGTGGAACAAATTGCCACCAATTGAAGGAGCTCTGCTAAGCACATTCACACAGAGCTATGAAACATGGTGACATGATGGAACATGTTATTCCCAATAAAAAACACTCTTGGAGACATGATCGAACCCCAACAGGAAGTCAGCCATCTTGGAAACACTGATCATTTCAACATGTTGCACAGGTTACATTTAAATGAACTCTTTCTCTCTCGCCACCAAACATTGTCAGTACAGTCTTTAGACATAGGAGGAGGTCAAAAGTTATCAAAAGACTTTACAAAACTTTGATGGTGTGGGCGTGGCTTGACTTTGAACTTTGCCTTCAAACAAAAAAGAAAACAAACAAACTGGTTTTGCTTCTTGAAAGTGTCTTAGATCTGAACCAAAATGCATATATATATATATATATATATATATATGGTATCAGTGTGTTACTCAACAAAGCAATATAGTCATATTTTGTGATAACTTTAACTCCGCCCACTGGAAACCAGAAGTCTCCTGTTTTACTCTTTAAAGTTTTTCTCAGGGCCTGCTTGACCAGATTGACTCCAAACTTGTTAAATTAGCAGTCAATGAGTTGGTGTTACTTGGTAAAACGTAGTCTGAAGTTTAAGGCGTGGTCACGGCAAATATCCATTACACAATTACACATTAACCTAATTGTTGTAGCAAAATCCACATTCATAATCCGATCAACACTAACCTTCATAGAATAAATCATTGTGTTAGCCTTTCATCCTACTTTTAAACCCTTGAAATTGTTAACTCCATGTACAGCTTTCATTGAGAATTATATATATTGGTACACACATGTACTAGTTCAAAATTGGGTCAGATTAGAGGAAACAAGCTGGACTTACATATTACAAAAATGTGTGACTTTTCACCAAGGGCGTGGCGAAGTTTGACTCAGTTTCACTTAATTAGCTGTAAATTAAACAATTTGGATCGGATCAGAACAAAACTTGATAGGATGGATCGTGATGAGGGCCTGAACGTATCTGAGAACAAAAAGGCATGTAGAAGTGATGCCTGATAAGAGATTAATTTTAGCTTGAGAAATGTTGGTGTGGTGTCACAGACTGTGCCTTCAAGCCAAAAAAAAAACTGTCATACTTCCCTAAAAATTTCTCAGCTCATCAACTCCAGACTGAGTCTACGAGTTGGTCATACTGTGTGTAAAGGTGCGGGGGCCCCTGATTGCCACTTCCAGTTTCAATTATTGTTTTATTTTTAACAGTTTAACAGAAATGTCTCTTGTGGTGGCAGTTATGGAGGTATCGAAATGAATGATCCACGTGTTGACCAGAATTGGAAGACCTGCATCCTGACACAAAAAATTTATTCTCTGTTTCTGGGCAGGAATGTTTTTGCAAAAGTGATTCAGAAGCTCTCATTTTGATTTTGGCAGAAGATTTGTGGGGAAAATGAGAAATGGGTTTGGTTCCTTTGGTGTTTCAGGAAATGGACTGAAACCAGAGTCTAAAATAACATTTAAGCCTGATGTCACATTTTTCTTAGCCAGGAAACACACACAGACACTTAAATTGGCAAAGAACTTTGGAATTTAGAGGTGTTTATAAGCCAGAGATGAAGAACCTTCAGTCTGTTTAACTAAATTGATTGTGCCACAAAGCAGGTGAGTCACATTCAACATCTGGACAAGTTCCTTTACTACTGCCTGAGTTAGTGAATATATGAACTTTGAGCTTCATGAAAAGGAAAATGACATACTTGTGTTTATTGAACTGACTTTGGGTTTGGTAAAGAAACTGTTCTGTGCCTCACTTGTATCTTTCCATGTGTTTCTCATGTGCTTGTTGTTGCAGTTATGGACATAACAGATGTTGCACACGGCAAAATAGATGATGAGGACAAACAGCATTTCATCCCTTTTCAGCAGTGAGTGTTGACAGACCCATACTTCAGCTGATTTGATTGTTTTGTAAAACAGTGACAATAACTTATGTCTGACTTATTAGAACTACTGCGCTCCTCTAGTTTTTTCAGGGGTACAATTTGACTTTGCCTCTGCTGTATTTCAAGGATAAATAAAAAATAACTTTGAGTGTTAGCTGTTCTCAAAGGCAGGCTTCAAGATCCTGCTTTCATTGCATCTGCACAGCTGGGGGGATCAGGAAGGATGTTTGGAATCTTAGATGGAAGAACCTCAGAAATATCTTGACTGATTCTTGTTATGTAAACTCGATTTTTTGGTGTGTAAAACTGCTGTTTGTTTCTCCTCGCTGGTTCACAAACAGCAGTGTCCTCTTGAGGAGCAACAGATAAACAAACGTGTTTGCTGAGTTATTCAAATTATTAATGATGTATTTTTATTTTACCAGTGAAACAAAGTGGTCTTTGGAGGTAATTATGCAAATAAGGACTTAAGTTTGTTTTTCCTTTTTGTCTAACACAAAAAAACAAATTATACCACAGAAGGTTTTATTAGTCATTTATCTTGAATTTTCCTAACAAGGAACTGGATACTTTGATAACAGAATTAAGAAAATTTTTTCTAAAGAGCAAATTTTTACTTCATTTAGATGCTTTCACATTCTACAACAGTTTTGGATTTCCAAAAGCATTTCAAAAATTATTTTGCCCTTACTGTTGCTTCATTCATTCTGCTTCTCTTCTAAGAAAATGTGCCCTTGTCACGTTTCTCTGTGGTGCTTTTTATCCTGATTCCTCATAAACTATTGATCAGTAAAGCCAGGAGTCAAACATCAATACAAAATAAAAGGCAATAACAGTAAATTATCTCCAGCATTGACCTCAGTTTTACCCGGCACCTCACTTCTCTGTATGATTCACATTACATACTCGCATGTGTCAAGGTTTCTTCTTAATACTTATTTAGATAAATACAAAGTACTTATAAGACAACTACTCAATATTTCTCCCCAGTAACACTCATTTAAAGTAAAGAAACTTCAAGCGCATGTAAAGAACTAAAAACTCTGTAAACTACTGGATTTTATCTACCGGGGAGGTAGTAGTGAATACAAATCTCGTCACACCCTCAGCCTTTTTTTATTCTTTTTTTCCACTACAAATCCACATTGCATTTGCATATTCCCATCTGTATGATGGTTTGTCACTGTTTGTTTTCTTCATCATGAAGAACAGAACTGAGGTTCATCTGACCTGGAATAAATTTGCTTCTCATGTCAACATATGATGCATTGAAAATAAACAGCAATAGATGTGTTTTTGTGGAACTAATTTTGTTACTTCCTCATTTGGTCTCCATCTCCAGGGATGATGTCAATAAAGGTACATGTATCTTCATCATTTCACAGTACATGAAACGCTTCATTTTGATTGTTGCAGTTGGCTAAACATTCAGCATGTGATACACATAAACGCTGAAAATGGCTCACAGTTCATTAGGAAACGTGGGATCCTAGTTAATGCATAGATTGAATGATAAAGCACAGGGTCACATCCTGGTATTTTACTGTAGCTACATATTAGGGAGTTGTGACATTCAGTATTACTGTGTGAAGATTTTCTTAAAAGAAATTTGAACAATATTCTAATAATGAAATTCTATGTTTTTAGTAATCTTGAACTTCAGCGGTGCTCAAGATGTTTAGCATTTTTCCATTGTAAGTAAATGAAGTGACTGACACGTTTGGAGGGATAATGGTGCATCTTGTCAATAAATTCCAAGCCTCATGGTGCCTCTGCAGCTTCTCCGTCTATTTATTTGTCACCTGTCAGAGACTGTGGCAGCTGATATTTCTTATTCCCTTATGTCTCCCTCAGGATAGCTATGGAAACCTACATCCGCCAGAGGCAGCTCATCATGTCTCCTCTCATCCCTTCTAGAGTTATAGGAGAGAATGAGCCGCTCACAGCTGTCTTCAACAAAGTCATTGCCACGCGGGAGGTCAATCACAAAGGGCAGGGTAAGATGAAGTGCTCCCAGACAGCGCGTTCCCTCGTGATTTCAGAGGGTTGCTCCAAATTAACCTTCTTGTTTTGGAGGGAAGTTAAATGTGTGCGAGGGATTGGCAAGACATACCCTTTCTATGTCTGCCTCATTGAATTTCTTTACATGTCTGCCGGCAGGACTGTTTGTGACCCTGAAGCTTCTCCCAGGGGACCTTGCTCAAGTCAGGAAGGACTTTCCCCACTTTGTAGACCGGAGCACGGCTGTCGTCAGGAAAATGGGCTTCCCAGAAATCATCCTCCCAGGTGGATTAAAGTCTTTGTTGCTGGGCATTACCCTGCACTCACTGTTATCGCACTCATTTCAATTGTGCACAGAGCCGTAAGCAGGATTCTCAAAGTCTCGGCCTGTCCACCTGATGATCCCTTATTCTTTGTCCAGGAAACGTGAGGAATGATATTTACGTAACCTTGCTTCAGGGAGAGTTTGACCGTGGCAAGAAGAAAACCCCGAAAAACGTAGAGGTCATTCTGAGTGTGCACGATGATGAAGGCAAGCCAATGGAGGTAAAAGAGCTGCATCACTGTGACAGGGACTCTTTATTTCTTATTTGTAATTGTGCTTAATGAGGCGTAATCATCACACAGTCATGTTTAAAATAACTACACTCTTTAAATGTTAAGCTTTTATGTATCTGGATATAATAAAGAATTATCTGGTTTTTACAAGTTCTAAAAAGATAAATAAAACCTCAGCCAATAGGAAAATACAACATTTTACACAGTGTCATGATTTATTGAGCAAAATCTAAAAAATATATTTTTAAAGCCTGTTAAAATAAATCCATTCAGTTATTTTAGTAGTTTGTAGGGCAACATGTAGCTGCAATAACTTTAAACATTCATCACACTCTTGCATTTCTGCTGCTTATCAACTGTAGAACAGTGTAAGAACGCAACATCACCTCATTACTTACCGTGTACTCTAGCAGACTTAATGACCTGCAGCAAAGTCAGGTTTATTAATTGGCCTCGTTTTTTAAATTCTGTTGCAAAAAAGCAGCAGTTTTGAAAGATCTCTTATATGTCACATCAACTTCTTAGTAATGACAGTTACCTGACCCTAACCTAACAAAAAGTTATACTAATTAAAAGCCGTGTTTGCACTGCCTCAGCATTTCGGCTCATTTGTGGTTCTTTTACTCGCAGCAGGAGCTTTCAGTGCTTGTCTTTTCTGCTTGTTTTGTTAAAGCTGTTAATCTCTTCTTTTTATATATATATGTTCAGCATAAATAAGACCTTGTTCACAATGTCATGTTTTGTACCATGTTGTTGAAACATTATTTTGAAACCAATCATGTACTGTTTCTGCTGCAGTGATAAACTTGGTGGGATGTGAACACATTGTAACTACAATGGATAAACTACAGAATAACAAACATCAAAAACATTGACATATAAAGATGGATGATGTGTTGTTGCCTATTTTCGTTTTCCAAAAGTGGAGTTAGATTATTACTTTCCACCTGCTGCCATGTTTTAATTTTGGAACCAGAGTTTGTGCTCTGGAAAAAGGTGGAATGGTCCCGTTCAGGCAGGATAGAGATGGACTGATGGATTGGGGCTTCACCCTCAGTGAGGAGGGCACTGCTTCAGTCTGTCGTAGTGAAGAAGGATCTGAGCCAAAATGAAATGGTCATAAGATCTGTATCCTGATCGAATGAACGAGATGACGATACAAGCTCCTGCTCATCAAAGGGAGTTAGCTGAGGTGGTTCAGGCTTTTAGTTAAGATGCTTCCTGGTTGCCTTCCCATGGAGGTTTTCTGGGCATGTGCCACTGGGAGGAGACCCTGAGCAGACCCATAATTCACTGGAGGGATTATATATATCCCCTCTGGGCTGGGAACGTCTGGGGATCCATCAGGAAGAGCTGGAAAGTGTTGCTGGGATGAGGGATGTCTGGATTTCTCTCCTGAACCTGTTACACCTGCGACCTGACATTGGATAAGCATAAAAACTAGTTACAGATCTATAAGAAAAAATAAAAGCATGAAAATTAAGAATCAGGAGCAAAATAAGACATGTGAATCTACAGGAGTGAACGCTGGAAATCAATTGTATAAGGTGTGTATATACGTGTGTGTTTTGTTTAGACACAGGAGCCGGACATGGAACTTATACTGCAGCCAGCTGCTAGCAGCTGTTTTGTTGCAACTTAAATTTCCCTGTTATGTTTCTTTGATTAGTTAATACAGCAGGACACACCGTTTCCTTTCAGTCCTTCACAATAAAAGTCTTAATTATAGTGTTGTCTTCACCAAATTCTCAAAACATCAGAAGTTTTCAACAATAGGTTTCATAACACATGTAGCATGAATGTTCCCTTAATATCTGAGTGAGTGGGAACGCCACAGATAATCTGCAGCAAAGTCATGTGAGAATAACATGCCACCCCAACAAAAACCAACATGACACTGGGGTCATGGCAATGTAGCTTAAACCATTGTTATGCTATACTTACTTTCCCTTTGTTCAACCAAATACATTATGGTAATGCATCAGGAACCAATTAACTCACGCCAGATACAGCACAGGATTTTACATTTCACTAAACGAGTTTCATTTTGTCACATAAAAGCTATTTCTAGATACTCCAACAAACAAACAACATTTGAACCAGAGAGACAGCAGCTTTGTTCACTGTTTTTACAGCATATTTCTTTTTAGGACTACTTCTGTTTCACTGTCACTGTAATCCATAGTTCCTGTGACATGACCCTAATAGAGAACGTATCAGGTGGTTCATGTTATGTGGATACATCAGCATCTGGGAAGCTTGATTTATTTTCTGTTTATGACCAAATAACTGGAAAATTAATGATGCCGACATGAGCCTCAGATATCCTTCGTCACTTTCGTGACAGCATACAGAGATGTCATGATAAAATGTGAGAGATATAAATTATCTGATAAAAACAGCAGCCTCTATTTCAGCACAGCCTCAAACACTTCCTCTTTTAATCATTTTTTTAGCAGGTTTATGTCTCCAGCTATGGTTCCATTATTTTATATTTCTGCTGTAAATATTTTTCTTTTGTCAAAGCAGATATGAAACACAGCGAAGAAGAAAATTAATATTGCTGTCATGTAAAACTAATCTCCTTCCCCCAATTTCTGTAGAAAGCAATATTTCCCGGTGCCGGCTATGATGGCATAACGGAGTACCGGTCTGTCATTTACTACCAGGTGAAGCAGCCCTGTTGGAATGAAACAGTAAAGGTGGGCATTGCAACGCTGACATCAGGTCCTGCTCTGTAATTATTCGTCATTAATTTGTTGTAGTGCAACATAATAAGATTTCCCTCATGGGTCTGTCTTTTTGTGGACATTTTCTTTTAAAGGTTACAATTCCCATTGAAGATGTGTGCCGCTGCCACCTGAGGGTGATGTTTCGTCACAGATCCTCCCAAGACTGTGAGTTACTGCAATTTTTATGGCAGATACTGCCATCATGTTAAATACATCGTTGGTAGGATTTACTCCTTATTCTCCTGTTTTATCCTTCAGCCAGGGACAAATCAGAGAAGCCTTTCGGTATGGCCTTTGTCAGGCTAATGAGAGGAGATGGGACCACGCTAAAGGATGGCAGACACGAACTTATTGTCTATAAGGTAGCATTGCAGCACAACATTTCAGCATCAGTATTATAGGCTGAATTTAATTCATTGAGTTTAAAGACAAGCTTGATGATCTAATTATGCAAAAATCTGTCATAAATTGCTGACTGGACAGCAGGATTATGCATCAATCTCTCCTCAGTCAATGAATATGAGGTTACATCTCTATCAATCAATATGATTAATTCTCTGTGTTATAAATTTTCTTAGGTTGACATGAAAAAGGCAGACGACACAAAGGTTTATCTCACCCTGCCGGCAACCTGGACTGAGGTGGAGGAGAAGGAGAAGCAGACAGGGAAGCAGTTTCCCCATTCAGGAGTGATTCCTGTGACTAAAGACAGTTTCCAGATTGCAACACTGACTTGTTCCACTAAACTCACTCAGAACGGTACCACTGCACTCATTTCCAGTTTACCCAAGATCCCATTGTTGATCTCAGCCAGTAGAATTGTTGTTACCTACCCATAGATTGCTTTAAAATTCACCTTAATTGATGATTTATGAGCTTATAGATTACACTTATAGCATCACTTCTCAAATGTTGATGGTATTTTTTTTTACTTTTTAGTGGATCTGCTTGGCCTGCTAAACTGGAGGTCTAATCCAGAGGCTCTTGAGCAGATTTTGCAAAGGCTCATGGAGGTGGAAGGAGGGGAGATTGTCAAAGTAACTTTTCTCTCACGTGTTTAAATAAAAGAGAGTCTTCGTGATGTGGCACTTGACTGACTGGTATGTTATTCACCCACAGTTCCTTCAGGACACTCTTGATGCTCTGTTCAGCATCATGATGGAGACTTCAAAAAAGGACACCTATGATACATTGGTCTTCAACGCCTTGGTTAGTCTTTTTTTATATCCATTATTTGCTAAAGAAAATACATAAAAATATCTGTCTGTCTGTCTGTCTGTTTGTTTGTCCGCAGTCTTTGTTGACCCCGTAAAGGATTTTATAAAAATGTTTGTGGGCTTGAATAACTTCATGCTTCCAACTATGTGGTAACAGTCTGATGATGGGAACTGTTCCAATATGACTTAAACCAGTGCAAAAAGCAAAATCACTAGAGACATTGATGAGTGAGCTCAGTGTGGAGGAACTTGATTGGCCTTCAAAGAGTCCTGACCTGAACCTGATAGAATGCCTTTGCTATGAATCAGAGCTGAGATTGTGAGTCACACCTCCTCATCCAGCATCAGTACCTGACCTCACATGCTTCTGAAAGAATGGTCCAAAATTCCCATAAACACACCTAAACCTTGATAACCACTAAGCCTCAGCTGCCCCTCTGGCTGCTCCTTACCAGCTACCTTCAAGTGTTAGGGCATTATAAGTGTGTCTGACACAATTTCTTTCTCTTTTTTTTGCTATAAATTTTACCCCCTTGCTTAACTTGCCATCTTGCATTTTTCCCCTTGTAGTATGTGAAATTATTGGATGAACCATGTGAACGTCCTTCCTTTGTTTACATTGGGTTCGTACCCATACTTTTTTAACTTGAGGGGTTTTATGATACTTAAAAAAAATAAACAAAATGTATCTGTATTAACGCTACATGAAAAAAAACATGTTCTTTGTTTCAAACTTTTTTTTATCCACTTCTTATTCTCTGTTTTTCATTTTTGTGTCAGATATACTTTAAGGTTACAGTCTGCACTTGTCAGAAGATTGAAATGCATCAATCTCACAAAAAACCCTTTTATGTCTCAGAAATAGATTTTCAGGGTTCATTTCTGTCTATGGCTTCTGAATATGTGATGCGGGTTTAAGCTTCTCTTTTGGCTTTATATATATATATATTTTCTTTTTTTCTTTTTTTTCTTTTATGTAACTCATTCTGGCACTTTTTCCTTGTGAACAACTGAGTGCAACACAGTGCTTTCAAAAAGAACTGAAAATGTTTCTTTTTTATGTCAGCTCCATATTTAAATCACATATACCTCCCCTGCCTCATTGTGAAGGCTCATTGGGACTTCCGCTTTAAATTTGACACTTTAAAATAACTAGACACATGTTCCCTCCTGATGTTTTCACATCACATTAACAAACACTTCTCTTTCAAAAGCCCAGTTCTAATCTAAAGTGGTACATATAGAAAGATTAAGATTTACATTTGCCATTTTTACACAAACACTTGGGGACTGGGTACATTGAATTTCTTGTTCAGAGCTAGGGCTCAAAAAATGATGAATGGGATTTAACAAGGTACATAAACTAAATACAAGTTTAAAATATTTAATTAGGAAAAACAACTCAATTGTTGTGGTTTTTGTATTGCACTCTTCATAATTGTATTTCTTTGACTATGATATGATTATTATACGTTTGAAATCTATTGCACTTTAAGATGTGGTGGGTTTTGTGTGTTTTTTGGTTTGTCCTTATTTTGTTTGCTGTCAGTCTGACTGGGATGCAGAAAAAAAGCTGTTTTAGAATAATATTTGTCTAGTCAGACTGTAAACTGGTGGTTTGTATCTGAGGAGGGTGTGACCTGGCTAATGGATGTCTCTGATGTTGTTTTGGACCTTTTTCCTTCAGCATTGCATATATAGAGTTGACTGATAGGACATCCGCCCTAATACTCCTCTCTGCCTGGATGATAGTTCCACACCAGACAGTGATAGTAAGGGTGCTTACCATTGCTCATCTGTAAGCTTGAATGTGAGGGTGACTGCTTGTTTCTACCTTCCTAAGCAGCCCCAGAAAATGAGCCTTTTTCATTTGTAGCTGTGGTGTTTGTTTTACAGCTCACAGTAGATGGATGTCACATGATGGTTATAGAACTGTAGGCTGTCCGCTTGGCTACTCCCCACCGCCTACGCTGATGCTTTGGCTTAGTTGTTGCTCAAGGAGTCGCCTACTGCAGTTTGCCCTGAAATGCCACTGAGAACAGTTTTCTCTGAAGGAATATCTGGCCGTTTAGAAGTCAGCATCTCTCCCTATAGTGAGAAACAAAGTTAATGCCATAAGAGATTAGAAATATATCTCTGGTTTTCTGATTAGAATGAATGAGCCTCTCACTAGACCAGACTCATGTCCACAGAAGTGAGGCTGAAGTGGGCATGTTTTGAATGACAGCTGATGTTATGTCAGGAGGTGAGGGTCCAGACCCCTCCTGACAACGACCTTACTAAAGCTAGCCACCTGGGGTTGGCATAATGGTATTGATTTTCTGATGAGACACTCAATCACTCATGCTAATCAGAGAACCGAGGTACTATCTATAGCCATAAGTTTTGGGTGGCACAATAGAAACACACCCTAAGAGTCATAAATACTCTGAGGAGTATTGTGAAATGTATTTGCTTAGAACTTTGCCATTTACTGTCAGAGTATGTCTCTTTGCAAAGAATCGCAAGTTTAACTTAGCAAACACAAAATGAAACTTGTCAGCCGTATAGATATTAAACAACACTTTGTGTTGCGTATGAGAGTCTTTCAGAACACAGATTTTGAGCACCAAAAGATATCACAACACTGCAGAAGATCACTCACAGCCTTATTTCACCTGACCAAAATTGTAAAAATTGTATCATTTCTCAACATAAAATAATCATAGTTTATAAATCTGTCATGAAATGTGATGTTGAAATGCATTTCTACCAGAAATTCTTGAGTTTTTATATTAATTCAGTAAAACAGTTTCAACATGAACAAGGCTCTGAATTTCTTTCCTTTTTTGTTTATTACTAGGTTTTTATAATCAACATTATAGGTGACATCAAATTCCAGCACTTTAACCCAGTCCTGGAAACTTATATCAACAAGCACTTCAGTGCCACTTTGGCTTACAAGTGAGTACTGGATTTCCTGTTTAATGGCTTATGGATACTTTTTATTTTTAGTATATTTTGCTCCATTACTCCTCTCCTCCACCCACGCCCAAATTACCAGGAGGCCCTAATGCCAGACTTGTTCACTTTCTCAGGAAGCTAACCAAGGTGCTTAACTACTATGTGGGTCACGCTGAGGAGCCCAGTCTGACAGAAAAGCTCTACACGGCACTTAAAGCTTTCAAGTACCTTTTCAGGTTTATTGTACAGTCCCGAGTCCTGTATTTCAGGTACCATGAGCCCTCTTGCACACTAATACACTCAGAATTTAAATATTTCAAGGATAACCCTTTTTTTTGTAACATAGACTTTGGCTTTCTTATTCAGATTTTATGGGAACAGTGAAGAAGGAGACAACTTCTTCAACTCTATTCATACGCTTTTCCTCTCTTTTAACACTCTGATGGACAGACCTCTGGATGAGGGAGTTAAAATAAAGGTATGTTTGATTCATTTTTTCAGTCTAATTTTACAGAACGAAATGTTTGGAAACATTTTAATGTCACAGGTTTTATTATTATTTCTCTTAAGAATAAAACCAGTACAGTGAGTCACCCAAAATGAAGGCATTACTTCAATCTTCAGTTTTCAGTTGGTTATTCAGCTGTGAAAATATGTGCCAAAAACTGTCATAGATTTGTTTTTTCAGGGGGCAATATTGAAATACCTCCCAAGCATCATTAATGACATCCAGACTGTGTTTGATCCCGTGAAGCTCAGGTAAGTCACCAGACGGTTTGCACAACAGGAAATGATAATTGCCTGTTATCAGACTTGCTTCTGAGTAATGATGTTGTTTTCAGCTCTTGCTGCTGTGAAATCAACCTGTCTTGCATGCTGCTTATTAGCTCTCTGTGACGATAATAAGTTGCGAATTGAATTTGTATGAAAATTGTTTAGACTGCTGGTTTTCATTTTTTTTTCCCCTCTGCATTTTTTTTCATAGTGTTCTCCTTTCAAAGTTCATTGAGAGCATTCCAGACTTGCAGCTCGTGCGTCAGAAGTTAGGCTGCATGTGTAAAATTGTGGAGAGTGACCTTTTCAGGCAGCCAGGTAGGAGCTCGCACAGCCTCGAAAATACATAATAACATTTCAAATGAGATGAAAAAAGCTGTGCATATGCATTACTCTTGCTAACTTGTTTTTGGTTTAAAGAGTAACTCACCCCCTCCATATTATATCCCTCTTCACACTCCCTGTTTTAAAAAATGCCTTAAAAGAAGGCGTTGCGTGGCAGACCAGCATACATGTGGGGTGGGGGGGGGGTTGTGGCAGGCTGGGCTGTGATTGACATGTTGCACTGCTTGACACAGATGGACAGAGAGGATTAGATGAAAATGGAGGAAGCTGCTTCTATGGACAAGTCAAGCGGGTCTGATCCGTATCATTTTTGAGCCGATCGTGCCCTGCAGTGACTTAGCAGCATAGAATGAGGCCCGTCTCTTAGTGATACATTGTTGTTAGCCAGAGAGCCGAAAGTACATTTAGATTAGCTCGAGTAATATCATGTGACTCTGCCAACAGGTTCAGCTGCACCTTATTGTCAGCAACAGAAAACGTGTGTAGCAGAGAGGTGCCCAGTGTTAGCTAGCAGATTGCAAACTTAAGGGGCGTTAACCATGTAAACTGATCAAATCCAGCAGCCCTGGGGACTTGAGTTAGACCAGAGCTGCGATGTCCTTCCTACCGTATGCCACATCATTAGTTGCTTCACCTGATGAGGGTGCAATAATCACGATTTTAGGCGAACATTAAGATTTTAATAAAGATGCACTAAAATGCCAAAAATAAAGCGCAGACATGTAGAAAACACAGACACTAGTTTATACAGTCTATTAGCACAAAAAGTGGATTTGTGGGTTAGTTGCTCTTTAATCAGGAGGAAAGGTGCTTTTGGATCCATGTGGAGATGGTTTTGCTCTTCTGTGTTGCTTCAGAATGTCGAGATGTGCTTCTCCCACTAATCACTGACCAGTTGAGTGGACAGCTGGACGACCACTCGTCTAAACCAGACTACGAAGCTTGTGTCCAACTTCTCAGCACAGTGCTGGATAACCTGGACCGCAAAGACGTGGTGAGGAGATGAAGTTTACTTCTATGTATCTGAATCAGAGGGAAAAAGCAATGTTGTCAGATTGTTGTAGTAAATAAAAAGTGGCCAAAGTGAGTTTAATTCTCATGATGGCTGAGCTCACACTCAGAGCCAAGGCCCAAGGTCCCCACTTCGAGTTCCATGGGAAGCAATTCAAATTCTCTTTAGCGAGTATCCAGGAAAATTTGGCTTGGAGGGAAACCTGTGGGCAGACCTTGAACACGCTGGAGGGTCCACACATCCAATCTGGCTTGGGAGAATCAGTCCAATTTTAATTTGTGCTTCAGAGTTAAATGATCCAGAAGTATTTGTTGGCATAAATACAAAGGAAAGTTTCATCAGTGTTTTTATATATTCCTTTTGAAAAACTGAACTGAACCATGCTTGATGGAAATAAGAAGAGATAATTCTGCCCAGCGTGTTTAGTGATGACATTCAAAGTGAAACACTTGGGGCTTATAATCAAATGAGAATAAAAGCATTGATCATTAGATTGAACTCTTTGAAGGGGTATAACATTTAGAGGTTTATGGGAAATCATACTAAAAAGAAAACACAGCCTGTCTTTAAATGAATAATTCAAACCCTTTGATGTAGAACTCCGTGAATAGATTGAGAGCAATTAATATCTTACCTGTGAACTTTGTGAACAACCTGAGACTGAAGAAATAAAGACTAATTCTGACCAGACTGATGAGATGACTGCTAGTCACAGAAAGACCAAATAGGATTTTCACCAGTGTTATTTTAGCCACAGTTTACATTCCACCATCTAATGTGACTCTGCATGTGACATCATTGTCTTACATGTTGCTTCACTACAGACACAACGCCCAAATGCATTTGGGTGTTGGTGTTCTGGTCATTTGGTTTGTCAACTGCTTCAACAGAGAAAATAAAACAGTGGGTTTGTTTAATGTAAATATCTGCTCTTCAGTAATGTGTACCTGATCCGACACACCTGATTTCGATGAATGGATCATTAACAGGCTTTGCAGGACTTCCTGACATGTTGAAGATTTGTATCTGAAACATTTGTGGATTTGTTATTTGTGGATCAATTTTATTCAAAACCTAACCTTTAATTTTGCCCCAAATTCTTTCTCATGAACTCAGTCTTTTTAAGAACTGTAGTGTTAATATATTACATGTTTCTAAAAACATACATTTCTTATAGTTGAATAATTATTTAATTAAACAGTGTAATAAAACGGAGACAAGTGGGATGAAATTTAGTCTTGTTCAATGGGGTGTCACACTGCAGTGGTTGTGTTTCAGCTGATAAGTGTTCCTGGTTCTGTAATGTCTCTGCAGGGTCCCACCAGAAGCCACATTCAACTGATAATGGAGCGTCTTCTTCGCAGGGTTAATCGCACCGTCATCAACATGGACAGATCGTCTCCTCTTATTGTAAGACACACTGCGTGTCCCTGCACTGGCACTAGCACCAGCTAAATCAGGGCCCTACATACTTTATGATGTAAATGCATTTTTTGAGGAGTGATTTCCTGTGAAATCTTTTGAGTAATAGCCGTCTCCTCTTTGGCAGGGCCACTATCTTGCTTGCATGACGGCTATCCTAAAGCAAATGGATGACATGCATTACAACCACTACATCAGCACCTTCAAAACAAGACAGGATATCATTGTAAGTGTCTGGGTTACTCCTCTGTTGGCTACGTCTTGTCCTGAAACATCTCATCAATAACAAGTAATCAACCAGCCTGCTCACTTACTGCTTCTTAAGAGAATATTGATTACAGACATTTCATGCAGCTGGTTGCACTGACAGGATGAGGATGTTAGTAGCTTCTGCTAAGTTAAAGGGCATCATGTGTGACTGACATGAGGGCTGCTGATTTATCCTGTTTTTTCATCATCTTTTTTTAATGTTACATAGTGCATTTCTTAAAAGAGACAGCGCTGAAACTTCACTTTTTCTTGCTGACTTTAGGATTTTCTTATGGAGACATTCATAATGTTTAAGGACCTGATGGGAAACGTGTTCCCTGCTGACTGGATGGTCATGAATCTGGTGCAGATGCAGGTCTTCGTCAGGGCCATCAACCAGTACTCAGATGTTCTCAACACGCTTTTTCTGGACCAGGCACATTTTGAACTACAAGTAAGTCTCGTCCTCTCCTGCTTCAACATTTTTTTTTATCAATTTCAGACTTAAAGTTAAGCTTTCCGGGAAGAGAATTATAGATATTTGAAAGCTGTGTATTTCCCTGCAGCTTTGGAGTAACTACTTTCATTTGACTGTGGCGTTCCTCACTCACAAGACACTGCAGCTGGAATCCTTTTCACAGGAGAAACGAAATAAGATACTGAACAAGTGAGATCTGTTAAAGTTCATCAGAAAATGTCATTTAAATTATAAGAACTTAATTAAACTGTTTCTTGATTTACATTTGTTGTAGATACGGAGACATGAGGAAATCTATTGGGTTTAAGATCAGAGATATGTGGTACAATCTCGGTGAGTATTTTGTCTCAGCTGATAATGCAGGTATTATAATTAGTTAGTTATAGCTCCTGCTGGTATTGCAAGAAAAATAACTCGACATTATTTTTTGTTGTCCAGTTTCTATGTGTGTTTTATTGTTTTTCTTTGGCACATTATTAGTTTTCTCCTCTGTTTGTTTGAGAAGTGAAGAGGCAGCATATTACCGTCTCAAATCACGCTGTAATATTTCTGTGATAATGTTTGTTTTCCCTCAGGCCCACACAAAATGAAGTTTATCCCAGCCATGGTCGGACCCATTCTGGAGGTCACGCTGGTGCCTGAGCCTGAGCTCAGGAAAGCTACCATTCCCATCTTTTTTGATATGATGCAGTGTGAGCACAACTTCAGCTCTGCTCACACTTTTCAAATGGTATAACTCAAGCCTTTAGCAAATTCCTGTTTGAATTAAAAGAAAACAGTTGTTGGATAAATATGACATGATTTTTTGTGCTACTTTTAAATGTTTATTTCCCTCTTATTTTTGTAGTTTGAGAATGAATTGATAACAAAATTGGATCAAGAAGTAGAAGGAGGCCGAGGGGACGAGCAGTACAAAGTCCTGCTGGAGAAGATGTAAGCCAGAAGTACAGCTAAAATATATAATTTCTTTCTTTTCATGGTTAACAGACAGGATTGTGGGTCTGGGTCCCTTAATGTGTCAGGACAAATTTACTCTACAACAGGTTTTTAATTTACTCCTTCTGTTGTATAGTGTAATTTAAATCATAAGGTACAACTAACCTTTTCTTGTTTCGGAGGCAGAGTGAACAGGCAGAGGGACAAAGGCATTTAAATAAAAACAAGGTACAAGGGGGGTGGAGGGCACAGAGACAAAAACTAAGATGAAACAAAATTGTTACAAACACAGTGATCTTTTATATAACTCTAAGAGTTTTTTATATAAAAATGTTTAACTATACATAAAGGTTTGTTTGCTAGTGTGCATGATGTATGTGTGGCAGCTTTGTATGTATCAGTATGTGATGATCTGAGTCTCTGCTTGCACCAGTGTGTCTAAGCACGTGCCTGTGTGTCCACGTTTATATACGTGTGTGTTTGTGTTTATGTATTTTATGATGTGGAATAACAGCACGGAAAAGGAACAATATAGCCAGAGTGTGGTTTTAATTAATCACCAGCTCATTGAACACCAGAGAGCACCAACTCCAAGCAGACTGGCCTCAGGCTCAATGCAGAGAGGATATCTGGCCCCACCCACTCTCAGACCAACCCCCACAGCCACAGGCAGTCTGAGCCAACCGAGGACCCAAGCCACCCCGCCCACAGCCACACCCTGCTAGTGCAGAACCTGCAGCAGAGGCTGTGGTGATGAGGCCCCCAACAACCCCTTCCGCTCATCCAGCATGAGTTATCAGTGTGTTTGCAAGTGCTTATGTGTGTGTGCTGTGATGATAGTAACAACGCAAGTGACACTAATTCATTAAAAGGGGAAGGGCAATCCAGGTGGGAACATCCTACTGGTGGCTGACAGCTGACATCAATGTTTTAACATCATCTAGAAGGACAATTAGATAGAATTACTTCTAAAATATGAAAAATCCTGTCATGATTGTGTGGTTAAAATTCTTACACTAACAGTGTTGATGTGTGTGCTTGTTCGTTCAGATTGCTGGAGCACTGCAGACGCCACAGATACCTGTCCCAGTCTGGAGAGGAGCTGGCTGTGCTGCTTAGCAGCCTGCTGGAGAATCTTCTGGTGTACCGCACCATCGTACTTGATGGAAGTCCTGAGCAGCGCATGAGCTGCACTGTCAATGTTCTGGTAAGCTTTATACACCTGTAGGTCACATGTACCAAAGAGTTAAATAACTGCATTTATTTAAAGTAATTATTTGTCCGCTTCTTTAGACAAGTTGCTTTCAGGAATGTGAGATTAAAAGGTTTTTGGGTTTTTTTGCCTGCAGAACTTTTATAAAGAAAAAAAGAGAGAAGACATTTATATCCGGTAAAGTCCAAAGGAATCATGCAGCATCTGAATTTTTGACCTGCAGCATATTTGTGTCTAACTGCTGGTTTCATGTAACCAGGTATTTGTACAAACTGCGAGACTTGCATCTGGACTGTGAGAACTACACAGAGGCTTCGTATACGTTGCTGCTACATGCTGAATTATTGGAGGTTTGTTTAACAGATGACGTCATGACTTGAGTCTGAGTTGTTTACCACTTTAACCCTTTTTCTGTACGTCTTCAGTGGTCAGATAAACCGTGTGCACGTCATCTGATCCATCGAGACGGGGAGCACGACTGGACCCAACAGGAGCTGAAAGAAAGGCTCTTCCATGAAATCATACGTTACTTGGACAAGGGCAAGGTGACAAGAGCAGCTTTGCTTGGCGGCTTTTTGAAATTCACCAGGAAGTTACATCAGCTCAGACATCAGCTTCAGAACTTTGTGTTATTTAGATACAGGTTTTATTAAGATGTCTGTGGGAGCCAGATGGAAAAATGTCACTTGTGCTTCTGTTTTCATGTTGATGTGAACTGAGTGCATTGCGTGTCTTCCTAGATGTGGGAGAAGGCCATTGAACTGGGCAAACAGCTGGCTAAGATGCACGAGACCCACATGTTTGACTTTATGGAGCTGAGCCAGCTGCTGGTAAGAATAGGCACACAAAATGATTAATATTAACCATCATTAGAATCTGTTTCAGTTTTTAATATTTACAACATTCTGTATTACCTAATTATCTTTTACCATATTTCTTCTTTTTGCTTCTTGTTACAGAAAAACCAAGCCAAGTTCTATGAGAACATAATGCATGCGATGCGGCCGCAGCCAGAGTACTTTGCTGTTGGATATCATGGCCTTGGATTCCCTTCTTTCCTCAGGGTAAGAAAATGATTACCTGTTTCTATAAAATGAGACTCATTTTGCTGTGCCTAAGCAATGAGTTGGCATTTCCAAATGTTTCTTGGGGGCAAATCTGCAATAATTCCAATAAAGATTATTGGCTTTTTGATGTCATATGAGAATGTCAGTCTAAATACAGATCTGTCAAAGCAGTAATCACACCTCATTTAAAATACAGAATAATACCACTTATTTCTTTTTATAGACTTTGATTTGATGTGTTACATGTTAATTTTTTTTCCACCTGCAGAACAAGATGTTCATCTATCGAGGTAAAGAGTATGAGTTTCTCGAAGACTTCAGTTTAAAGCTGCTCTCTCAGTTCCCAAATGCAGTCCGAATGACCAGCACAGCGCCCCCTGGAGACAACATCTCCAACTCACCTGGCCAGTGTATCCTTCCATAAACCACAGAAAAAAACATACTGATTTAATTAGAGGTCGACAGATGTTCGTTTTTCTAATGCCAATGCCGATATTTAGCCGATGGCCGATAGGTCCTGCCTATATTTTTGGTCAATATCTCGGCGTTTTCTGTCCGTTTGCTAAAATGTCACACTGATTTAACCAAATTTCCAATCTTAATTTTGTATGCTGAATAAAATTCTAATCAAACATCTAACCAAAGTTAAACAAATCAAATAAACCAATTAAGAACTAAAACAAATGAAAAATATAAAAATGTCAAAATCAGTTGAAAAATGTTAAACTTTATATTTAGGATTTTGAGGAACATAAACATAGATTTCAATAAAATAAATAGAACTTCAGAAAATAAATACAAATCCAACAGAAAAATACAAACTATATAAAACAAACTATGTAAAAACGGAATAAATATGATGCTTTAAACACTCCAGCAACATCTTAATCTGTTTTTGCAAATAATTTATAACTTTAAATGAAACATAAATTTTCTTAGCAGCAGGATAAAAACACATAAACCTGACTAAACTGTATCGGCTCTACCAAACAGTTATTGGCCGATGTCGATATATAGAAATAGGGCAAATATCGGCCCGACATATCGGTCTATCCTTAGATTTAATGCAGGATATTTTGCCTTTTAGTGGTTTATATTCATCTCAAGTCCTGAAGAATTGATGTTCTTACTCCAGTAATTATCTCTAACTAATATTTGACAACTTGTATGATTCTGTGCTCTTTTTCTTCTTGATTGTTTTGTTTTTTTGCCTGAGTTGAATTTGACAGACCTCCAAAGCTTCACTGTCAAGCCTGTTCTCAGAGTGCCCCCCCAGTTTAAAGACAAGGGAGTTCCAGAGCAGATACTGAAGTGCGTAACAAAAGACTTTAAAGCTGATTTCTTTGTAAATATCATTGGAGAGGGTTTATCCTTCTCTGTCCAAAGTTTTTCTTCATCCTTGTTCTGTCCTGTTCTCCTACAGCTATTATAGAACCAATGAGGTGGACACGTTCCAGTACTCTAGGCCATTTAGGAAAGGTGAAAAGGACCCAGACAACGAATTTGCAGTGAGCACATTTTTAAAACATTAACATCCCAGTGTAAGCACGCATGCACAGATAAAAAAATTAAACTGTGTGTATCCCCATGCTACACCCTGAAGATGAATAAAGACATGAAAATTTCACCCTTGAATAATTTATTGATATTTTGGCCCTCAGACTATGTGGATTGAGAGAACGACTTATATTACTGCTTATCGCTTCCCAGGGATTCTCAAATGGTTTGAAGTCAAGTCTGTGTCAGTGGTAAGAAGCAGCCTCAATGCTCAAACTGTGCTGTTTGTTGTATTATTGAGTCTTAACAAGCTCATAAATTCATGAAGATTTTTCCTCCAATTGACAGGAGGAGCTCAGTCCTTTGGAGAACGCCATAGAAACGATGGAGAAGACCAATGAAAAGCTGAGTAACCTGGTGCAGCAGCAAGCCTACGATCGCTCGCTGTCTATCAACCCGCTGTCCATGATGCTCAATGGCATCGTTGACCCTGCCGTCATGGGTGGCTTCTCAAACTACGAGAAGGTTTGATTTAGTAATTTAATTTGACAGTTTTGCTGCAGAATGCACTTTTTATGCCTCTAGCGACTGGACACTTGAATTTTTTATGTAGCCCACACACACATGGATGCAACATCTTAAAAAAACAAACAATTTCCTCCATTTTTAAAACATTTTCTGTTTGCTTTGTGATGCTCAAATGTGATCAACGTCCTCACTACAAATGTCTAACTGTAAAATGACAGCGTGACATTTTATATTTAAAAGGTCAGAACGTTTAGAATGAGTTGTTGGACCTGCAGCTACAAGTCAGTCATTTGAATTCCATCCAGTTAATTGCAATTTTTAAAGTCTGTTTATTTAAAGGGCATCTATTAAGTTGTTTGTTTTTTTTTTAAGAAAATGTTTATTAACATATTTTAAAACATCGAATATAAATTGAAATTATTCTGAAGAGTCTGAATTTTACAGAGTCTCCATAAACGCACCTTGTTTCTAACGTTATGTCATGAAACAACTTCATGACATTTCACTATTTAGCCTGCAGGACTTTAATTTATCACATTAAAATATGGTGAATGTTTGAGGGATTGTACCAACTTGAATTGATCTGGACATCAAGTTCACAGATTTCCCTCATGGAGAAATCCTATTTTTTGACAATGGAATAGATTTGTACAGGTAGAAAAGCAGATTTCACAACTATCACTTGCTCATTTTCTTTGGGATGTCCTGAAATTCAGGATGGATTTAAGAAATAGGTTCTGTTTTTGAAACCATTATCTGACTTAGTTTCTAATATTATCAGCTATTTTATTTGTATGGAGTTATTTATTATAATTCTTTTGTAGTTCTGATTGTTTTTCAGTTCTTTTCCTCTAACATAATAAGTTCTGTTTAAGATAACATCAGCCTATCTGTAATGAATAACAATATTCATTTATAGAATTGCACCTGGAAAATATTAATTTGCTTAAAATGATGTACTTTGTAAAAAGAAAAAGATTAATGGTGACTGTGAGATTTGACCAATCAGATTTGAAGCGGCTCCACTCTGCTACTATGGTAACAGTAAACTTCTTCAGCTTCTTGTCCTTCTTTAATATAATTCTTTTACTATAAACAGCACACAGCTGATGGTTTTCTGCTCCGTTCATTCCTTCTCTTTCTCACTCTGTCACATCGTACTCCATGTTGTTGTTGTAGTATGAAGTGAAAGACAGATTAAAATATAGAAGTATTGTTTTTTTTCTTCTGTTTTATCTTTGAGCAAGCAGACAACACAAACAAGATATATTTAACGTGGTTAGACGCATGTTTCAGACATCTTCAGATTTGGATCTGCAGCTCTGAACATAAAACAATGTATGTTAGAATTATTCTTTAAATAAGAACACACTTTTGTGTCCAAATTTTTGGTCTGTACTGTATGTTACGCAAGAGTTCAGATAACTAATAGTTTGAATGTCTCTCTGCGCAGGCGGTGTTGCTTTTCAGAAATCTGAAGTGATTACTGAATCTAGTTGAGCACATAACATGATCATGTGACAGGATGAAATTTAGATCATACCACTTCAGTTCTGCTTTGAGCTTAAGAATTGTTTTCTCAAGGGAACCGCTTTGACCTTGTTGTGGCCCGTTCACTGTCACTTATTTTTCCAATCAGCTTACATAAATCACTTCCCAGTCATCATCCAGTTTTCATTCTATGCAGGCATTCTTCACGGACACCTATATACAGAAGCACCCAGGTGACGCTGAATGCATTGATGCTCTTAAACGTCTCATCGTCCTGCAGGTACACCTCTTTACCATTTCTGATTTTAAAGCTGAGGCATTTTTCCAAACATATTAGCTTGATTTGTCACCTTCCGTCCTCAGATCCCTTTGTTGGAAGAAGGAATTCGCATCCATGGCGAGAAGGCAACAGAGCAGCTGAAGCCCTTACACAACCGTCTGGTTACTTGCTTCCAAGACCTCAGAGAGAAAGTGGAGTCGCTTTATGGCGTCATAACCTTGGTCTGTTGCCAACTACTAACTCAATTTAATGCAAAAGTGTGCCAACTTTAGCTACTCTTGTATCCCAATCAAATGCTTCTCTTTCAAAGTAGTGTAGATTATATGAGCACTGGAGCATAAATCTTCCTTTAGCCAGTCTATTGCAACCTGTGCTTTCACTCTGCATCTTCCCTGCCAAAATCCCCTGCTGATGCTTAATCCTATTACCGTGTCCTAGCCCTGCTCCCTGACTGAGAAGAAGAAGACTCGTGTGGGCTCAGTTGTGATTCCCTATATCATGCCTTCCACGCTGCGACGCATGTCCACTGCATCAACCCTGTCAAATGCCTCCTCAGGCCTCTCCAGTGGCTCTGCGTCTTCAGACGGACCCTCCCAGGAGTGAGTCTCTACAGCTTCCTGCTGCTCTGGCTAATATTCAGACATTTGCTTTACAGAAGAGTCTCTTTTGTGTTATTTTCATCATCTGTTTTTTTTGCCTCAGGTCATTGACAAACTATTCCTTGATTTCTTGTCCTAGTGATCGCAGGGCTTCTGTTCTGTCCCGCTTTGAGGAAGACAACAGAATAGCTAGAAAGAACAGGAAAGAGGAGAGCATGAGTAAATCCCAAGTTCTACTGGAGAGGCGTTCGGATGCAGATGAGGTGAGGCCTTACCAAAACCCGGGAAGGGATTTTCAAATATTTGAAAAATAATAAAAATTCTTATATGTCTGAATAATTGCTTTGACTATTATTTGATAAGCGTCTGTGTTTTTCATACCAGCACCTGTTAGTAACATGCTGCTAATATGACCACTGTAATACACCAAGTAGTTTCCTGACCATGAAGGAGGTTTTCCAGGCAGGGGACCATTTTCAGTGGAACACCTTGTAAATAAACTTAATGTAATCCCACATTTCTGCCATCATAGTTTTATTTTAAAAGCAGAAACTTTGGTTGGTGAACCACAATTTTACTGCCAATATATGTACACACCTCTACATGAATCCACCGGACAGGTACGGATGAAGTAACACAAGTAAAATTAACAAAGATAAGCTTGTGATTCTCTGCAGTCTGTTCTATTTTTTTTTTAAGTAAGCTCGCCCAAAATGATAAAGCAGACATTCCAAATCATAAAACGGTTTCTTGATGTTGGCGATTATTAAGATGGACAAGATGAAAAAAATGTGAACAGTGTGTTATGATGGTTTAGTTTAGAACTGTGCTTTTATATTTTAATGTTTTTTGTAAAGTAGAGAAGTAGATTAGAGCGTTTGTACTAGAAATAATGTGACTATTAATCTAAAAACATCTGATTAGGCTTTTATCTATATGTTTTTGTTTAATTGTGATAAGAGAGCAGTTTTGTTTAGTGCCATGGTTTTTAATTTTTTTTTATAAGTTTTTATTTATTTTTACTTGCTTTTTTTCTTCAGGCTTCCCCAGAAAAGCAGCAGAGACCCAAAAGTTTACAACTAGGAGACCGACGGCTCACCCTCTCCCTCTTCCAGGGTGCTTCATCGCAGCTCAGCCTGTCTAACCCACTCAGCCCGCTTCCTGCCTCTCCAAACACTCCACACACACCACGTTGTTCTAGTACGTAGCAAAAAAAACTCCTTTTCTGACAAGTACGACACCACATTTCCCCATTTTTTTTTTCTTTAAGTTACTCTTTTCACACAAAAACAGGATGAATTTCTGACAGCTGTTCTTTGTGCTAGCACATTCAGGTCTGCAGACCTAATCAGGTCACACATATTTGCAGATTTATGTGGTCTGAAAAGCTTTTATCTCTTCTTTTCTGCACTAGGTTATTCATCGCTCCTCAGTGACAATGATGCCATTACTATTGACACCCCAGGGACCCCCCCACCCATGCCTCCGAAGAAACATCCACATGAGATTGACAACTCAGCTATGTCTTCAGAGGTACATCTGCTCAGAGAAAAAAACAACCCAACACTAATGCATATTTAATGGAGAGTAAACGTGAAAATATTCTGTTTTTATTTTTAGTTAAAGTCCTAACACAAACCCATCCGTTTTTTATTTCCCAGCAGTTCACGCCTCCGTTACCAGTGAAAACTGAGAGCAAGCCTCCTCCTCCTCCTCCCCCGAAGACTCGGAAATCAATGTTCCCCTCATATGAGAACCCCCCCAAGTAAGGCTCGGCCTACGCGCTGGTCTCAGAGTTTTACAAATTCTCTGATTCGACTGTGATGAAAGCGGTTTCTTTTGTGACTTTCTGGAAGTGCCACAGTAGGATACAGACAGCAGGAATGTGGGGAAAGATGCAGGATTTTCTGCAGCAGTATCTTCCCTCTTTCCTGTCCCTTTTATTTCCAAGCGCTCTTCTATTCTCAGTTTTTAATAATTATTTTGACATTACACTGAGAGGAAAGATCCACATGGGGTTGCTGTCATGAGAGGATATTCCTGTGTATTACAGAAATGGATGTATGAGTCTGAGAACATTTTAGGTACAGTCTCTGACTCTTCATGCTTGTTAAGGTAATGAAAGAGCAGTTGAGTCACTATAGTGTGTTTTTTTTGTAATCAGTTGCAGGAAAATGGAATGAATAACAGTATGTGGTCATATTTTATTTTTCTGTTTGTATGGGACGGTACTGGATGAATCATTCCTCCTCTGGCTGTTTAACTTAGAACTTGATCAAATTGGATCAAGAGCAGGGAACAAAGAGGTGAAATGTTTTTATTTTATGTTTCTTGGTATTATGAGCGCAACGATCGTCTAAACTCACTTTCCAAACAAAACACTGGATGGCATTACTGAATGTGGTGCAGAATCTGCATTTGTTTAATTGTTTTAATGAACTCAGTACTGTATCTGATCTTCATCTTCATCCTGACTGTGGTGTCAAATTAGAACATTAAATATGCAACTGGAGCCAATGAACTGCAGGGAACAGGTAGTTGTAAAATACATTTAGCTGTAAATCTCAGTTAATGTTTATATCTTGTTGAACTTAACAAGGAGTTCATTTAAGGTGTGCTTTGTGGTTGCCTGGCAACTTCAGATAGATTAATGATCCTGATCAAGGAACTGTTCATTCCACGACGTTATCTTGAACATGTGGTGGTTAGTGAAAAGAAGAGTGTGTCTTTGTGTTGACCCTGTGATGGACACTGTGTGTTCAGGGTCTAACCTTCTTCTCATCTAGTGACTTCTGCAATAAACTCCATCCCTGTGCTGGTCGGTGGATTCTCAGTATACTGAAAATGTATCATCATTGTAACATTAAAGGTCCTGTATCATGCAAAATCCCTTTTTGGAGCTTTTAACAATGTTGGGATTCTATTTCTTTATTAACCCCC
>SSNP01000114.1:1664318-1675296 GCA_006937955.1 Pachypanchax playfairii | reverse complement strand
ACCCCCCCCCCCCCCCCCCCCCCCAGAGTGGTTTTTGGCTTTATTCATTTATCTTTTAGTAATCCTCCTGCACCCTGCGCTCTGAGCAGCTGCTCCACTCTCTCCTGGAAAACAACTGACTGTAACATAGTGATGTAACAATGTTATACCAGGACCTGCTCCTGCAGATTTAACACACAGCTGTAAAATAGCAGAATACAGAACCTTTAACTTTGCAAATGGCTGCTAGGATTATAGCAAATCATAGGCTAATAAGTTTCACACATAAATGCTACGTTAAAGGCTTGAGTCAGTCATCGCTCTTCACCTGCCTTCACTTGATTTAGATTTGGTGGCTGACAAGCTGAAACACCTAGAAAGTGAGAAAAAATTAGTTTATTATGATACATATCATTCTCACAATATTCAGTATATTACAATATGCATGTTTTTCAAATATCGTGCAGCTGTAGTTGATTTTATTTCATTCTCACAAAGTTCAAACAACTCTAACTTTTTCCTTCCTGATTCAGGCTCCAGGTAAATGTTCATTGTGGCCACTTAAACATGTTTTATCAGGAGAGTAATTGAACCAATTTTCAGAAATTTACTTTGACAAGGGTTTCTAAAACAATTTCAAATGTCATTTTGAAATGTTTAATATACTGTTTAAACAAATTTGCACACAGAATGTGAACAGAGATGGACTATTTTTAATGCAGAATAATTTAAGTTCATTTTCAATTTACTCTTTGTACTTTTTTTTTTTTAAAGATACAATAAACATGTTGTGCCTGCGGGGTGATAATTCTTTGTATGCACGAGGTTTTAAAATGATCAAATGTAACTGATAATTAAATTGTATTTTTTTATTGCATTTGTAATTTTTTTTACAAGGGAATCATTGTACAGTATAATTTCTTAACAAGCATCTTTCTACAATGTCTCAAAAGTTACATGTTGATATTTTTTTAATGAACAAGCTCTTGTTGACTGAATCCAAATAAAGACGTTTCTGAAAGGCCGACACTGTGCCACTTTTTAATATTCAGAGAAATGTGATGAAATGCAATTGTGTAATTACAGAGTACATCGATTGATTACTCGGTGTGCTTTCAAAGGGAACGCTTCTCTTTCACAGAGAGTGATTTGGAGGCTGATAGCGTGACAAATTACACACTTAAGCTGAACGTTTCTAACAAGCTGGCCTAAAACCGGCGGTTTATGCATTTCAAATATTACAGGTTAATATGTAGGATGTGCTGCTGCTGCAGCTCACAGTGATTCACAGCGAGCCATTATGTGTAAAAGGGTTTATAAGGTGTTTATGGTGGGAATGTGATGGGTTCTGGTCTTGCTAATCAGAAATGTTAATGGCCTGTACCCTCCTGTCAGATAATGATGTACAGGCGATGGCTCTACCCAGAAATCGTAGAAGTAATCGAAACGTTTCTATGTTCAGTCTATGGAAACAGTTTCCATACATCACAAGGTTCAGATCTTTGTGTTGCATTTAAAGAAATAAAATGAATTGTGGTAATATTTGTTCCTTCCTGTTCTGTAATTCATGTCTAGCCAGCATCCTTTCAGCTGACTTTACAGTGGTGACACATTTGCATCTAACCTTGAGTTCTTTTTTAAAATGGGAGAACACAGTTTCCATTACCTTGAGACAACACGCAGTGAAGCGGTTTGAAAAGTTTTTACAGAATACTAAAAAAATCCCACACAACCTCAAATCAGAAAAGGAATGAGGCAGTTATAAAAACATCCAATTCGGCATTTCAGACCTGCACCACATTCTGCAGGATTTTAGTGACATACAGCGTTTCTTCCTACAATAATTAAAGGGTCTGGTCAGATCATTTGAAGTAGGCTTCTGTGGAGAGGTTGTTAAAAATGAATATCTTACTTGACGTGAGGAGCTTTTTAAATGACCCCAGGTTAGAGAAATACAGATTAACCATTAGCTCATCTGTGTGGTCAGAACTGGTCTGAATGGAGCCTGTTACATAGTGGATTTCTGCCAAATAAAAACAACTATGACCTCAAATGTTATAGTCATTCACTTGAACACTAATGTATCCAGTAAAACCTTTAAACTGCTGGAAACTTTGTATATGTGGTTATTTCAGTGGAATTATTAGGATGTTATCACAGCAAGTGTTGCACTTTAAACCAGAAAAACTACAGATAACAAGCTCAGCTCCAAATAACTGCATAATGTAAAACTGAGGGTTTATAGAATAGTGTGAAATATAAGATTAGAGTTGTTTTAATGCAGCAGGAATCCACTTTGTAACAAGCTCTAGTTGTTAGCTTATCGGTCCGGTCAAAACTAACTTGTTACTAACCTGAAGTTATTTAAAAAAAAACAGGTAAGATATTTTTTTCAATCTTTCCACTGAAACCTACTTCAAAAGGTCACTTTAAATGATACTGATCTGAAACAGCATTAAACCTTCTAGACAGTATTTTTCTCTCATTCATATTGAAGGAATTGTCCCAAAGTGTGCCTCATAAAAAATGATCATCTTTTTAAATTTAAAACTATTTTTTATCAGGAACAGGTGAGAACTGCAGGCTCTGTGCACCACATTAAATACTTTTGTCAAGAACACTAAAACAACTCCATGTCATTCTAGAATTTTTCACAATAAAACTGGGAGACAGGATGTAATGATTTCCAGATTTTTTTTTAAATGACTTTATTTTTTTAACCTTCTCTAAGCCAAAGTTTTTAAACATTGTAATGATTTCTTAAAATGTTTTTAATAATTCTATTTTACTTGCAACTTTAAGTAACTTTTTGTATGTGTGGTTTAGTTCCAGTAAAGGTTTCCACTATTTACAAAGAGAAAAATTTCAAGATAATACAATTTAATTTAGTTTTAGTGCCAAAAGAACAGACTTAAAACTTTCCTTTTTGTACAATCCTATAGTTAGTGTTAGCTTAGCTTAGCTTAGTTTAGGTCCATCCCTTTAGTTTTGCTGCTGTAATCCGACTTCACGCTGCTGTCTTTATTCTCCATGTTTGTATTTATTATTGTTGTTGCTATTAACTGTTTCTTTGTTTATTTTTCCACATGATGACATGATTTTTCCACATGACAGCCTACTTTCCCTACAGGAAGCAAGCTGTCCTGGTAACATGTCTTAAATGAGAACTAAAGGACATGTCTTGGTCAAAGGTTCTTTACATTGTCATTGGAGGCAAAATTAATGACAATTCAATTCCTAAGTGACTGACTACACAGTTTGCTGTTAAGGTGCTCAATTCCCAAAATCACAAACTCTATCAGGTTCAGTGATGTGGAACAAATTTTGGCAATGTATGACCTGTATTAAAGAGAGTGCAACACATTTAAAACTTCTTCTTAATTGACTCCTCTTTTATCTCCAGAAGTTATATTTAAAAGTTCCATACACCCTCTTTTAGAGGAACCAATTTGGCTCTTGTCAGAGTATTAAAAAACACATTCCCTTTGTGCAGGCACTCAAAACTGATTAAAACATTAAAAGAGAAAAGAATTTCAAACTGCTTCTGGTGAAATTCTCAGAAAATGCATTACAGACTTTCTATATTACAGATTAACATTTTTTAACTTTGTACCAAAATCCTTTTCTCCTGTAGGATGGGGCCATTTTACAAGGCTAGAGACATAAAGGCTTAGCATTTAACAACATGTTGTTAGTTGTGTGCAGCTGAAATCAGTTTGCAGGTCCCGTTGTGTGTGTGAGTTTAGTGTTACAGCTTCCTTCACCTCCTGTGCTTTTGCTCTGTTTACTCTGTTTCTGTTGGTTTTGCATGCATGTATAGCTTTACTCAGAAACTGGTGACCCAGCTTGATGCTTTGTTTGTCTTTGCAACACGTGCAGTTGTCTTTCTGGAGCTAAATGTATTTTTCAAAGCAACAGAGCTGCATGTGTTGCATGAAAAAACTACACACAACTGCTATTCCAAAGAAAAACAAACAGGACACATAAAAACCTGCACAGGAAGAGGAGAAAACCTTCACATTACAGTAACTGTTTGGAGTCATGAAGGAATATTTTTCCTAAAAAACTTTCTGATGTCTTATTTGGTAACTTATAACAGGAAGCAAAGAAAGGATAAAAATATTAATACCCCGCCAACCAGAAGTTTATTCAATTAAATCTTTTAATAATTGGTTCAAAAGGCTTGAGAAAGTATTTTAATCTGACAAGGTCAAGGCTTATTCACTTCCAAGTGATCATGGCTGCAGCTTTTTCCTCATTGTGTTGTAAAATATAATTTATTTCACTGTACTCAATAAATCGACCAACACTCAGAGGAAGTGAAAAGTCCAAGGCACTCAGTTAAGATGTAATGATAAAGCTTAACTCTTGAGAACCTCTTGACTAATTACTGATGGAGACAGACACGAGTTTCCTGTGACTCAAATCTGTAAAAAACGAGTAAAAAAAACTGGTGGATTGCCCAAACTGTTACTCAGATGACTGACAAATTAATCAGAATATCCAGGAACAACCCAGGAACCAGCAAAGCTCAAGCTTTGCATTGAATGGAAATTGCTGGAACGCCTAAATCACAGAAGGCTGCACGATGACGCAGTTAGAGCTGTTACCTTGCAGCGAGAAGGTCCTGGGTTTAAACCGGACTGGAACCTTTCTGCATGGAGTTTGCATGTTCTCCTCATGCATGAGTCGGTTTTCATCGATTTCCTCCCACAGACCAAAAATTTGCTTGAGGTTAAACTGTCCTAGGTGTGAGTGGTTGTCCTTCTATATGTGGCCCTGTGATGGACTGGTGACCTGTCCAGGTGTAGCCCCGCCTATCGCCCAATGACAGCTGGAGATAGACACCAGCTCCTCATGACCCTGAACAGGAATAAGCAGGTATGAATAATGACTGACTGTATCATAAAACAGATTATCAGAAACAGAACTGAAGTGGTTTGTTATTAACAGAAGCAGCAATGTCATAATCAGATTTTCTTCTTTCTGCTAATAGGATGCTGTGGCTCCTTTAAGCTGTGGAATCTTTTGTTGAAGGTATTTTCTTGTTATTTATATGCTGTAAATGATCTGAATTCTTGTGAAATCTTTGTTTTTGCCTAAAGGTGAAGTAGAAATGAAGAGAATTGTATCCCTGCGTGTGCCATCAGCCAGTATTTTCTCCTCCTGACCCTCTCCTACGTCTGTCATGTTGAACTCAACTCCTTCCAGCAGTTTGAGAGGCAGCAGCAGTTCTAAAAGCAGAGGTCTTGGCACAATTTAATTCCCCTGCATCAAAGGAAAATATGCCTTTTCTTACTTTGTCCACTTATCTGCTGGAGGCGTCCCGACCCTCTGCGTGTAGAAAGATTAAATGCATTATTGTATCTTTGCTTTGAACCTCATAGGTCATGCCAGAGGGTGTGAACTAATGTAGCAACACAAAGACATCTGCTGAAAATTTTCTTTTTTTTAAACTCAGTTTATTCAGGGGGCATTTGTTTGGTTGAGTATGAAGTAACACCCATCTTTGCAATCACATGCATGGTTACAGCTACACAGTCACACCTACGAGCTGTCAAACAGGGACGAAAAGACAGCAGAAAGTGCTTTTCTTCACCAGGTTTCTCCTCCCTCACTCAGAAGCTTTTGTGACCTGGCATCCTTCCAGTTACAAGAAGGTCTCGGTGATCACCTTGCACAACTTCAGCCACCCTGCAGCTGGCTGAGGAAAGCACTCTGAAAAACCCCTGTTGAGGGGAGAAAATTCAGGTTGTGTATATTGTCTTGTTTTATTAATGCTCTGTACTCTCACCGCAGTCACATGCATTTTAGATGGGCACAAACTTAAATCATGTCCAGGCAAGCATGCTTAGAAATGTATTTTATGTAAAAAAAAAAAAAGAAAATGTTAAAAAAAAAAAACTTAAATGTATTTGCTGGTATGGCTGTTATCTTTTCTGATGAAAAATTCATTTTCATCAGGTGCAGAGCGGTAAGTTTGTGGTTACCTGCATCACTCAGACGGTTTTACATTTCCTGGTTTAACAAGCTGACACGGAAAATATATATTTTTATTGATAATGGAAATGTTTGTACATTTCTAGAATAAAAACAATAAAAAAAGTTAATTAACATCAATGACAAATTGATTTCATCAAAACAAACAAACAAATAACTAAATAAATAAATCCACCAGCTGGAAGCAATGTGGCTCTTTATTTTTTCACCTTTGCAGGAGTCTTGCTGTTTGTTTTGTATTCATTCAGCTTCAGACAACACACACATCGATATTCATGCAGACAGACAGTAAAATCCTGTATCAAGGTTTTCCAAAGAGTCTTTTTACCGTAGATGAGCACCATCGCTGTGACGGTCGTGTAGACAGATGTGACAAAAAATGTGAACCCGATAGAGGTCTCGTGGTTTGCCATTATCTGGTAGTTCACATACAAATCCACCACCACGAAGACAATGAAGTTAGCCACAAGAAACAAAGACATCTGGATTACCCTCATCTGAGATCCAAGCTTTGGCGCGTGTGCGCCGTTGTTGCTGGCTTTCATGTGACGAAGATGGATGACCAAGTGAACGGAGATGGAGATGCAGCATTTCAGCATGATGAGTCCTGGCAGGACATCGGAAAGAAACAGATAAATGACGTCGTAAAACTTGCCAGAGTCGGATTTGGGCAGTAAAACCCCGCAGTCCTCGTTCTTTTGTTCCTCCACGGTGTAGTTGTCAGGGTGAAACACCACAAGCATTGGCATGCAGGTGATCAGGCCACACATAGGGATGAGGAAAAGCGCCAGGGTCACGTGCTTGAGGATGACGGCTTGGATCTGCGTGTAGCAGTGGTTGGGTGTGCTGACCAGCTTGGTGCTGTAGTAGAACGTGAGAAAGCTGGTGTTCCAGATGATGGTGAACTTGAAACTGAAGATAAGTAGCAGCAGAATGGTGTAGAACATCTGGGCAATGTAGCACTTACTGTCCACTTCATTCATGGTCATCCAGAAGTAACACACCAGCTGATGCGTCACATCAGCCACTGCCAGAGCCATGACTATAGTTTCACTTGGACTTCTCACCTTTTTCTCTTTCTTGTTCCACAGACTCATCAGAAACATGTAGACGTTAAAGAAGACGGTCGTGACGGCCAACAGACTGGTCATGACCCAGACGGCCAATTTACTCACTCCAAACATGATGGAAAATCTTTACCCCGAACACACGAGGACCGCCAACCTCCCAAACTCACCACCACGTCAAACGCAGCAGTCTGTGGAGAAGCTTGTTTCTGCTGTGTTCAAAGAGATGACAAGAAAGCAGGAAAAATTGCAATTACACACTTACAAACTAGATGATTTGTCATTTGTGTGACTTAATTAAATCAGTCACAGTTTTTTTAAGAAGGACCCGAGGAAAAGATTCTTTTTTTTAGCTCTTGAAATGCAGAAAACAGACACAAATTGGCTTTATTTGTTCTGTTGTGGTTAAAAATAAATGTCAAATCTGAAATGTAGGCGGTCACATGCAAAAATACACTTAACTTTGAAGTTATTCAGGCAAGAAATATGTAGTTTTACCTGTAATTAAGCTTGTTTTGGTCAGATGAGTCCAGTTTCCTTCATCTGCTGGTTGTGATGGTGTAATTTTGCGTTTTTTTAGAGTTATTATCCATCTGGTGTTACATGCAGGGTGCACTCCAAGATGCAGTCCTCTGATTTAAGGTTTTTTCCAGCAGCAATTTATATGTTTGATTTGCTTCTAGTGACCACAGGAAGTGGTGAAACCAGTATTTGCATTGACACGAGTTGGGCAGGATATACACTGCTTGTGGGATTCCAGCTGTCTTACTGTCTGTATGCTTCACTACAACACACCCACAATCTACCACACGCTGCATGCAAATGCATCGGAGCCGCAAATTTACAAACACCAGACCAGCAGATCTATTTGTCTGATAAGAGAAGCATATCACCTTGAAATCTCCTACGGGATCCTGGTTTAAACTCACCTCGGCAATGGAAATCTGTATGGAGACAATTTTTATTTTGTTTCCTCTTCACAAATTTCTAGTTTACTTGCACTGATGAGAATTCACATTTCATTTGTAACTCCAAAAAAAGTTGCTATATCAGAGAAAGATGGTGAAATGTTTTCCTTCAAACTGAGACAACTGCTCTTCCTTCTTTCTAGTGCTGTCAAAAGCAGAGGTGACGTAAGACTGTGGTAAACACGCCAACTTATCTGTGCCTGCATTAAATTCATTTATCTTGCAAGTCACTGTGATACAACATGTCCATACGTACTGTATGTGTTTGGAGACAGTTTTTCAGATAGTGTTCTTAACTTAACACAGTAACTATTTTCTTCAAGAAAAACAGCCTGATTTATGTAAAAAAAACAAAAAACTTTCAAAATTTGGATGTTTATGTGAAAAAACAATGTGCAAAATCAGCCTATTTTTAATTCTTTCAATCCAGTGAACTGTTTTGCTCAGTAACAGTTTTTGTTGTGAATAAAGTTGTTTGAACCAAGTTTTTTTAATGTCCTAAAGTGATAGTTCAGATCTTTTGAAGTGGGTTTCTTTAAAAAAAAAACAAACACCCAGCTTGAAATCTAAAATGAATGAATGAATTTTTAAAAAGCTCGTTGGAGAAATACAGAATAGTTCTGAACAAATACTGAAGGCTAGTCACTGGAGGGTGTGATGGAGGGAGGTGTACTTATTGTAACAATTATATTCCTTATTCATTTTGTTACTGATTAATGTGCTTGTGTAGCTTCAGGAAAAGTGTTTTAAAACGCGTTCTCATAGTCTTTCATCTGAAACTCCTGTAAATGTGCCGGTTTCTCGTCCTGATCTGTTCTCGTGTCTCATCTCTGATCAGGGTCGTAGCAGCATTAACTCAGCCTGTCAGCCCTGCCTTTAAAACCCTCTTGAGCGATAAACCACTTTGAGGCAGGAAATACTTTTTTTCTTTATCTTAGGGTCTCTGTTTGTTCATGCTGTAGAAAAATGTAACAGTTGTCATCTTATCCAGAGACTCACTGAACTGCTGCGTGCAGTTGGGACTCTCTCTGCAGAATAAAGACTATTTAATCATCAGTCACTGTGTTTCCACCACGAGGGCCAGCTGTAAAATGTAATTCAGTTTTTAAACAACTAATCCAGAAAAATTCAAACATGGTTCATGCGAACATGATTTTTTAAACCATTACCCAAATATTCCAGCAGAAACATCATGAAACTTTGACCAGATTATGCCAAACAGGAAGTGCCAGGTAGCTCCGCCCCTAATATCTGTTCAAAACTGGATGTTAAACTGAAAGTAGTGTCAATAATGAAAAAAAACAGCAATACATTTAAGTTGTTTTATGATGGCAGTCATCTCTGGTATCACACCCGCCCTGCTGTGGCTAGCTGTTAGCTTGTCTATCCTGTCAGAACTAATTTCTGTTTCTCCAAACTGAGGTTGTTCTGAGCTACAGCAGGTTAGATACTGATTGTACGTAACCTTTTGGGTAACCCACTTCAAAAGATCTCGACTCTCACTTTAACCTGTTTTATGCACATAAAGGGTTTCATGTTATAAATCATTCCGTTTGAGCAAACAGAAAGCTGATGATGGTAGCTAAAATGTAGCTAACAAGTCAAATAGAGCAGACGTGTATTGAAGGTTATTAGCATGTGAAAAGGTGCTGCAGGTTAGTAAGCACAGGATGGCCTGTAACCTTGAAGGGTCCTGGAAGATTTTTCTTTTTTTGGTATTTAATGCTGACATCCCTCCAGTATTGAACCACTTCTAGCTGTTGTTATTCATTCAGCACAGCTTCTGGTGATGGGATGGGAGCATCACACGGTGTCAGCTACAGGTTAGTGCCTTAACAGTTTCCAATCCACTTATAACAAATTTATTGACAGGAAAACACTGGAGAAAAACAACACAAAAAGGCAATTTTCAGCTCTTTCATCCATAAAAGAAAAAAGTTTTCAATGGAAAAACACACAAAAAGGTGCAAAATACATTTTTTTTCCTTTCAAAACTTTGCCGCATGAGATTTTGAACCTTTAAATAAAATACTGATTTACATACACCCTTGAGAACGCTTCTCTTCTGACTACAAGTATAAAAACTTTTTTCTCTTTGACCTTGCTCATGAGGTCAGCATTCTAAACAGCTTTAAATTTCTCCATTTATTCCCACTTTATCAGCCTTTCTAATTAAAATTCCTCTGAAAAAACACAGTGATTAATCAAACTAAGTTTTACGTCGTTTGCAACATCCCCCTTTTCAGAACGTCGCAAACTCTTTTTCATTTAAACGCTATCCAGATGTCATCAAGCAATTAAAAATATAAACATGTCTGAATGAGCTCAAAATAGAGTCTTTACTGATTTGTACATGCTTGTAAAAAGAATTGAACAGAAATTTACACAATAGAAAAAACAAGCACATAGATAAAATATGCATTAGTTTGTATATACATTTAAACAAAGTTTTATACAAAGATATGTGGAGTGGTGATTTGTCTGAGAACCTGCTTTCATTAGCAGTAAAAAGGTGTGTCATGTCTGCAGACAGGTATTCCAATTGTTCTCCAGTTAAATACAAGACAACACCTACAGTCTCTCACAAACGATACAAAACATTTTCTTCACGCGACCTCATGCAGTGCAAGTTTTACATTTAAACATTTAGGCTCAGTGTTACACAGGGTATCCATACTTAGGGTCATATTTAATGGAAGGAGAGCTTTCCACTGGAACGTTTGGGTAGATCTTACTGCTGCCAGGGATGATGGGCCCAGATTCACCGATACTGGGTAGGGGACTCCTCACCGAGCTGTACTGCACGCCGTGGTGAGTGCGGTATCCCATAACAGAGCGGACACTCGAGTGCCGACTGGATGGTCTGCTCTCGGGGGCAGGAACGTCCTCCCTGAGGGGAAAAAAAAAAAGAAAAAAAAAAAAGAAATCAAGGTTGAATATGTTGCTGCTACTGTCAGATTTTTC
>SSNP01000114.1:1652577-1664260 GCA_006937955.1 Pachypanchax playfairii | reverse complement strand
CCCCCCCCCCCCCCCCTCCGTGTCTCGAATACAATACCTAATATCATTTGAAGTCTCCTTCTTGTTGCGCTTCTTACAGCAGCAGCAGAAGATCAGAAGGAAGATGAGAAGCAGCAGCAGCAGGACTCCTATCACTGAACCAACTATGACACCCACTTTATCAGTGGCTGAAGAGAGAAAACATAATACAAAATGTATCAAACAGAAACTCTCTGAAACTCCAGCTACTTGAAGATTCTTCCATAATGTCCTGCACAAACACTGAAGCAAAAGCCAATATTTTACCAGTAAAATAAAAATGAGATCTCAGACTTACGGTTGTACGCGTTCAGCGTATATTTACACTGTGCTTGACCCACAGAGTTTTTTGCCTCACACATGTAAACTCCCGTGTTGCTCTCCGTGTGGTTCTTCATCAAAAGCTCGCCACTCTCTGAGTCTTAATGAAAGAAGAGACGCGTCAGAACAAACAACAACTCGAAGGAGCGGATCTGTTTATTCTAAGTTGCTTACTTTGCGTTGCAGTGGTGGGCATCGCCCCCCCACTCTCTCTTTTCCACACATATGTGATAGGAATGGACCCCTGAGATGATTTACAGCGCAGGGAGAAGGTGCCTCCTTTCTCCTCACTGCCTTCAACCCAACACTTTGGCACTGAAGGAGGAACTAATAAAACAAAATCAGTTATCGCTTAAGATAAAAAAAAAAAAAAAACACTCAAGCAGATATGTTTCATGTATTAAATTCATTCAGGAAACTTTAACACGTAAAGTTTAAAGTTAGTTTTAGCTCAAAAGAGGAGGTGAGAAAAGGAGAAGCTCTCACATTCCATGTGAATGACAGCAACAATTAAAGAATGGCACAGCCGAGATAATGAACAGGAAAAACCTGTAAGAGAAACTCCTGCTCACTCACCCAACACCACCAGAGTCACTTTCCTCATGTCGACACCTGGTGCCTTTTTGACTTTACACTGGTAGGTGCCGGTGTCTGATGACTTCAAATTGGAGATGGAGATGGAGGCATCTCCCACCGTGGGGTTCGCCACAAAAGTCATCCTTTTGGAAAAGCTGGTGTCGTAGTAGTGAGTCTGACCGCCTGTATATGATAAGATCTGGAAGCAATGTTTAAAATAAATGAGAAGAATTTACATTTAAGGCAAAACCAGAAGAAAAAAAAAAAAAAAAAAAGAATTATTTGTCCACTACCTAAACAGGTTTTACATTCCTTACATTCAATGCATCTTACCAGTTTGTCTTTCTGAGTCATATCTGGGCTGACGTTGGACCATTCGATGTCTAAGTCTCCCGTGTCGGCTGCGCTGGGTGTGTACGTGCACCCAAGGGTGACCTCCTCCCCTTGGGCCTTCTGAATGGTCTGTGGTCCTGTAGATGTTATCTGCATTGCTCCTGTTACATGGAAGAGGTCCAAAATAAAGCTTCACACTTTTACAACTAACCAAAGTCAATGATGCAAAAAGAGGAGCGTCACAGCGCGACCATGCTGCTCGTACTTGAAGGTTTAGAGCTCAAATACAAAAAAACAAAACCAATTTGAAGTGGCGTTTTTAAAATAAGCCTCCTAATTTAATCGTAGAGGAACATTAACTGTACAAAAAATAAAAGCAAATGATTAAAACAGAGCGGCTGGGCAAAAATTAAAAAACGCACTAAACAAGAGGCAGTTTGAGGCCGCCTAGTCGACACACCTCAGTCACTCACTGTTTATGATGTTGATTACTGATGAGCAGCAGGTTCTTTATCTTAATAGTATCTTAATAGTATATCAAACAGAAACCATCTACTCCTCCATCTTAAATCCAGTCTTAAACTCTGAAAGCACTTTAGTGCCGCTGCAGCAAACAAACTGTGTCTCAGGTATTTATAACAGCATGTAACTGTCAGATGTGATGAAAGGAAGCAGAAAAAATACAGCTGAATCTAGTCAATCAAATGTTTACACTGTGAGAGCCCCCTTGGGCAGACCATTGTTGTGAAAAAGATGTATTTTCTCCTTTGCCAGTGAGCCCAATCACTAAGCTTCACACAAAGACCTGAAAATATTCTAATCCTCTGGATAACATGTTATCTAGGTGTCAGCATGAGAGCTTGCATCACAACTTAAAAAATAAATAAATAAATAATCAAGCTTTGTCACACCAGTGATGGTAAAATGTGAAAATTTAGTGGTTTTAAAATACTTCAAAGGTTCCGATCACCGTTCACCTACTGCAAAGTGTTTAGTTTCTATCATGATGATGTTTATTTATGAATTTAGCTTGGAAGGAGGCCTGAAGCTAATTTCTCTCCTTGGGGACAAAGAAAATGTTTCTCAGGGTAATTCATTTGAAACGCACACACCAGAGTCTGATCCTTAGCAACAGCAGAAAGGAGAAAACAAGAAATGAAAAAAAAAAAAAAGGAATGAATGTTATGCAGTAATGGTTGTTAGACACCCACATTGCAGGTTTGTATGTGCTTCGATGAGTATGTGCAATTTGATTCCCCAGCTGATCATGAAGGTGTGTGAAACTCAGATCTGAGTTTTTAGTTTTAGGATGAACTTCTCTAAAAACTTGAAAACATGAAGTGAAACTCACCTATCCTCACCCCGCTTGTTATCAGGCAGAGCACAGCCACCTTCAGCCACACACTCCTAAATGCAGGAGTCATTGTAACACCAACTGCAAATACCAGACAAAAATAAACACGTTAAAAACACGGTAAGAATCTCATTTCAGTCGCAGCTTCTTATCTTTGACATGTTTTGTCCTTCCATGTGAATTTTAGACCAAAACAAGAGCTTTAAAGGAGAATATATTCCTTAGCTTTCTGTTTGAGGTGTAAAAAGAATCATTATTTATCAGGAGACAAACTCACAGTCCACACTACCACAACAATACATATCTGCTGAAAAACAGAAGCAGTAAACAGAAAAGGTCTAATATACCTTGAGCAGAATGAGTCCACGGTAAACCTGCGTGTCCCTCCAGACCTGTTGGTTTGTGAGAGCTGGAGAAGCCTGCTTATTTTGTTCTCAGGTGAAACTCAGCTGGTGTAACTATGGTCACACCCTCTTTGTTCAAAGTGCATCCTTAAGCCACTCCCAGTGCCGGGAACACGTCAAACCTCCTGCACACTCTTTTTATGATCAGCAGTTCACTTTTTGTAACATTAAATGAGGTTCATTTGTTAGAGTTGAACCTCAAGCAGAAACATCTGGAGTTAAAAGTGATATTTCGTACAACCGAAACTGTTGTTCACAGCTCTTTATGTAAAGCAGCTGATGGCAGAGATTAATGACTGCAGATATGTGTCAACTGGTCAAACAACTATGTTACTGTTCAGTTGTTTGTGTAGATCATCCACCTCGATTCGTAACTCACAAACAATGTTCAGCTCAGTTTCCCATGCGCGTCAACATGTCAAAGTATTTCAGTCCTATCTATCTATCTATCTATCTATCTATCTATCTATCTATCTATCTATCTATCTATCTATCTATCTATCTATCTATCTATCTATCTATCTATCTATCTATCTATCTATCTATCTATCTATCTATCTATCTATCTATCTATCTATCTATCTATCTATCTATCTATCTATCTATCTATATATGTATATATATATATATATATATATACATATATAATATGTATATTTTTTATAGATGTATGTCTAGATAGATAGACAGACAGACAGACAGACAGACAGACAGAATCTTTATCTGATGACTGAGTTAAATATAAAAGCTCCAAACAGCTCAAACCTTCAATCAACCATGAAAAATGGATTAGTTTGACCAAAGAGAAAAGTCTGATGAATGTGCTTTATATCATAGTTTTTAATAAACACATCATTTCTGTGTTGATCCCAAAATGGAAACAAAGACATTTTGAATGAAGTCAGATGGACTGCTAAAACCATCCAGTATTGATTGCAGGAGAGAGTACAGTATGATGTGAGCACAGAGCGTGACGATTGCCATTAGGAAACTCAAGTGCTGGGTTAATGCAATCCTGCCAATAATGTTCATTAAGGAGATGAACAAATTAGTAGTGCTCAATATAAAACATGATCAGAAAGCAAATTTGAAATCAGTGCTGCTCCCCTCCCCTCTCTTGCTGCAAGCTGTGCATTTTCACGCTGTGCACCTGAGCTCCATGCAGAGAGGCCGAGTCTCACCACACCCAAAAAAATATGTTTAGTAAGTTCTTTCTGAGCTTTCCTGCAAAGTTCAGAGTTTGTGTATGGCCGCAAGGCATGGCAGCTTCATCAGCAGGAGGTTAGCAGTAGGTTGCCCAACTTCCTTCCCCAAGTGCAAGTTTCTGGTTTTCAGCTGAACAGACTGTGTGAGAAGACAAGGTGGATTCATACTGTCCTTACAGGAACACTGAACAAGACGAGCACTATAAATAACAGCCGAGAATCAAAAAAGATGTGGAACCAGTGACCCAAATGTTCAGAACCTGTTGCACCTCAGCGCCCCTTCTTGTCACCCAGCACTTTCTTAATTATTCTGCTAAGCCTGGTAGATGAGAAGCAGCTAGACCTTCTCTGTCTTCACAGCCAGGACTTTCTTCAGTCCTCATAAATCTTCCTGGATTTGGCACAGATGGCCTCATCACTCGGCAGGGTGGCAAGCAAACAAAGTTGACAGATGTCCAAATTTTATGAAAACAGCATAGCAGGGGTGGGAAACAAATGACCAAAACAGACCGGAGAAAAACTGGGCTTGCTGGCAGCCTTTTACTAAAATAGCAGAGCAGAGTGACTCACGGTGTGTCAGTGTCAGAGAGCCTGTTAGACACATCGGTCTTCTAATGGCAGGAAGTCTCGAGGACAAGGATGTCGCCTCAAGCAGAGAAGAATGGAATCATTCAGCCTTCAGAGAGCAACATGAGATGCCTTGGATTACAAACAATATCAGCATCCTGTAATTCTAAACATTTCCTTCACGTATTACTTTTACTATCATCTATTTTTACCACAGTTGACTTTTTAACTGTGTTTAATTAAACTTTGCAATCCGGTACAGCATGTGTGATGATACCCATAAAGGAAAGACATCAGTTTTAATGTTTCCAGTCAACATCCAGAGTCGACTAGAAGGAACTTTTTCGAACAGGTTTTTGTGTCCATTAGACACAGTCCAGGGACTTTCAATCAATCAATCAATCAATCAATCAATCAATCAATCAATCAATCAATCAATCAATCAATCAATCAATCAATCAATCAATCAATCAATCAATCAATCAATCAATCAATCAATCAATTAGACCCCAACTAAAGATAAAAAAGAACAATAATTATTTGAGCTTCTCAGCTTGCTGGAGTAAAGAATACATAAGCAGAGAAAAGAAAACATCATGGTCTCCATCTTCTGCATCTGCAGAAAAACAACAAAGAAACAAAACACCTGTACATCTTTATACACAAACAAACAAAAACAGGTATCATGAGAAAGAGGAATATAGGAAGGAAAAAATGACAAAAAAATGATAATATAAAGTACAGATTGTATGTATTGTAAAATACATTTGATGTGCAAATGTTATGTAATTAGATGCTATTTTGACTTCTTATATTATATATTATGTATCTGTCTTTTATCTTGTATATTTGATAATTCTTTTACTTGCACTGGATTTAATAGTTTTATTGTCTACTTGAACTATACATTTAAAAAAGAATCTTGAAGATATTTTATTGTTCAGTTTTATAGCTGTTATTTCTATTATATTTTAATTTTACATTCTGTGCATGAAACTCTGCAAATAAATAAAGGAGACTATAACTGAAGGTAAAAAGAAAAGAGAACAAGAATTATTGGAGTTTCTCAGCTTCCTGGTGTAAAATCTGTAAAAGGTCAGTGGGGTAACTACATCGAACAGAGATCAACAACACAAACAGACTGAGCCAGTAAATTACCTGCTCTGTTTGTGCACAATTATGCTGCATTATATTATCAACAGGGAGTCCATCCAGCTAGGCGTGTCTGCCAAAACCTTTTCTGTCTGTGCAGACACACCACTTCATGAGGACTGAATTTAGACAACAGCAGTTATATCCATGTGAAACAGCAAGACCTGAAGCCTTCAGTCTGGAAAAGAGGCTCCTTAGAAGAATTTTTTGAAAAAAAAAGTGGGTAAATAAAAATTTACTGTCAAATCACACACACACACAGACACACAGCTTCAAGCCTTATGAGCATAGACGATGGGCTCCATGATCCAATAAGTTGTGCTTCTTATTCTTAAACCCAGCAAAGTCTGGCACACAGAGGGATACCGTGGAGAGTATATGGTTCTCCAATCCGTGCTGGTAGGAGGTGGATCGAAAGCAGTTCAAATATTACCCTCTCCCTGCCATGGTAACTCCTAATTTCCCATAAATATCTGGAAAACAAGAGTTAATCTCATACTTTTTCAAGAAAGCATTATAAGAACTCTATAGTTTCTACAAAACTCTATTTACTTTATTTTTATTTTTATATTTTTCTCAAAAAATACAAATTAAGAGAGAGAAATAATAGTGGTGCATGTAAAGCATAATGCATATAGAACTAGAAGATATAACCCACTTTCAATCCCTTTTTTGATTGATAAGTAATTTATGACCCAAACCAAAGAGGCAGGGTAGGTGGGGCAGTGACATGCGCACTAGAACAGATGTGTGCACATGACCATTTCTCTGATTTACAGTAGCTGTGAAACAGTATAGAATAAAGTGATTCTTTTCCAATTTAAAGGTCCTGTATCATGCAAAGTCAACTTTTTAGAGCTTGTAACCATGTTGTGATGCTTTTCCTTTATTTGCCCCCCCCCAGAGTGGTTTTTAGCTTAAGACACATTTCTCATTAATCCTCCTGCATCCTGCGCTCTGAGCAGCTGCTCTACTCTCTCCTGGAAAATGACTGACTTTAACATAGTGATGTAACAATGTTACACCAGGACTTGCCCGGTGTGTCCATACTGCCCCTGCAGAATAAACACACACACCCTGAGCTCCGAGAGTCTGAAGCAAGACACTAAACACCACCGTTTGTAGTATTATACTTTCTAAAAATGTCTTGGTGAAAATGTGCATTTGTCTGCAAGAGTTGCAGGAATTTATTCACCATTTTATTCATGTAGCCCGAGCGGCAGCACTCTCGAGTGAGTGGGGGATATAAGTTATATTTCAGGACAAATCAAGGCTATATAACACCAACAGTAACATTTTGTGCCGATCCCAGATGCTGAAAGCTGTATGATAGCAGAATAAACATGACATAAAAAAAGTATATGATCATCAGGCATTACACTAAAGAACGACTTAAGGTACTTGTAATGAGCATAGGATGAGCTGCAGGGGTTGTCGATATCAGACATCTGGATATGTTTCACCCAGTTTGCATCTCCCTGCATCTTATGTCCAGCTCAAAAATCCTCCAAACATAATAGTATGTGCTGGCCTTGTGATGGACTGGTGACCTGTTCAGGTGTAACTCCGCCTCTCACCCAATGACTGTTGGAGATAGACACAGTGACCCTGACCAGATGGTATAGATAATGTCTGACTGACATAAAATCTGAGACCTAAAAGGGACTGATCACTTCTTTTATGGTTTTAAGGAGCTTTTATTTGATATCTTTTAGAGTTATTTTTCACGTCCGTGTTAATGTCATGAAGCTTGAAGTTAATAAAGAGGCTTCATGACACTTAGAAGTGACACTCATGAGTTTGATTTCAAACATATATAGGAGTTCTGACCTGTTGTCCTGTTGGAGAGGGAACTGTTTTAACAACAAAAAATATACTTCCTGCTACTCTGCTAACCTGTTGTTCCTCTTGCAACTGCAGAACTGTGTTAGTTAATGAAAGTGATTTTTACTCTCAATTGCATATATACATCAGGTTTTCCAAATTACTTGTGTTCTTCAACATTTGCCCTTTAAATCAGACAACAAGGGCATAGAGAACAGAAAATGTTACAAGGATTTCAACACTGAGACTTAAATGTTGCATATTTTACCATTTGGCCTAAATTTGATTGAAATGATTTTGTCCTAATTTAACCAACATAATAGCTGCAATATTAAATATGCTGAAACTGTCCCATTGATGCTGCCAAGGACATGACTCCCCTTATTTTAGGATATATAGACTGCACAATTATTTATTGTACAATGATTTATTTATCATTTAGAATCTATAGATCATTTACAGTGATATATTTATATCTCCAGTGTTCACTGGGTGAGTGGGCAGGCTGCCAGTTCATCACAGGGCCACACAGAGAGATAAAAAGGGGTCCGATTAGAATAGCCAATTACTGTATAGCATAACATTTAAGTTTTTACTCTGGCAAGAAACCAGAGTACTCGCAAAAACAAAAAATGTGTATTTAAATATTGAAATTGTGATACCCACACCTGTCATTCATCAACATGAATAGATCACACAGTTTAGAGGGAATTAGTTGGGTTGAACCATTCAGTCTAAGCAGTTTTCTGTATCATTCACAAGAATTAAAACCATGAAAGAATGTTTTTTTCTATTTGTGGGACATAAACACAAATTACATGGTAAAAACAAATATTACATATAACTGATTATATTATTATTAGAAATGGCTTGAAGAGAATGTGCAAATAACACAGTGATTTTAACCACCATGACACACACAAAATAAATGTATAAACACGTTTACATCCAAGCAAACATACCACCTGGTTTTGCGTGTCATGGATTTCGGTTCTGAATCAAAACAATTCACCTCCGATAGAGTTTCCGAGTTGAAATACTTTTTATTGCCATCAAAACTAATTTTAATACCCAGGCTGTATGTGTGACATGATGCAGATAATTTGTCGCTCGCGCAGGTGAATCTGCATCACATAATTTTAATGAGTATTTTAATGATTCAGTGCATAAATAAACTGAGAGAATCAGATGTGGTTACAGATTATTAGAGCAAACGCTCATTGATGTAAAACTGATAAATTATGATGCAAATAATAATCTTCCATGTGAGACCTCTAATTAACCTTTAGTGGTGTAAAGAAAGATTAAAATGAAACCCCTGCTTACTGCTCACACGTATGAAAAATGGCAGAATATGGGAAAAAAAAAATAGGAAGTGGGCACATGAACATATAAGGAAAAAAATACTTTGTAAATATATTATTGTCACAGCTTGCTAAATAATTGGTTGTTTAAAAATAAAATGTAGTGATGTTAAGAATAAATTAATTAAAAGATAATTACTGTCATGTGACATGTCTGTCTGCTTGTTTACAGTTACGTTCCTCATCTCTGGTCATTATTTCCACCTGCTGCACTGTGTAATCAGCACCTGCTCTTACCTGTGTCCGGCTGTATATTAGAAGTGTGAGAGTGGGGTTGAGTTGTCAGTTAGATGTTAAAGGTCTTGTCAGTCTGTGTTTTTTATTCTCAGTGTGCACGAATACCAGCGCTAACCAGACTTCAGCCTCTGCTCCTTTCGTATAACCCTGTTCTTCACAGAACTTGGTCCGATTCCCCACCAGCTTCTTCCCAGTCATCGACCTGTGAGTAATTGGATTTTCTGTGAATGAACTTTGGAAATCAATAAGGATTGTGGATTTAGGATCTCCCGTCTGTCTGTTTGGATTCCCAGTGTTTGACCACTTGCCTGTATTATCAGCTATCCTGCCTGTCTCACTCCCAAGCAGTGACTTGACTCCGTCTGGAGGTGTCACTGTGCTGCCCAGCTGTTATAACCCCCCGCCGCAGCCTGTTTTCTTCCTGGAACTCTACTAGTCACTGCTCCCTCTGGATTCCCGTTGGTGTTTACCTGCAAACCACTCACCTGTGTTTTTGTATCACTACTCACCTGTCGTCTCCTCCTCTACTGGTATACGGCACGCCGACTCCTCTGCTGGGCTAGTTCCACCCTCTGTAGTGCACGTCACCCAAGAACCGTGCTGTCCTCAGAGCCCTGCAACTGCACAGCCATTCCAGAGGCAACCTGTCATGTTTTCACATTTACAATAAACACTATCATCATCTGTGTGTTGTGGTGCATTCAACAAACACACCCGTTAAAATTACAGGTTGATTTTGAATATAGTTATAAAACCAGATGATTTTGAAGGAAATTAAAAGAGAAAATATATAATATGATTCTATGTTTCCTCATGTTGCTTAAAATTTGAAGTTGATCTATGTTGTAATTCAAAGTCAGTGACCAAGCTGAGGTGTTACAGGAGAGAGGGACCAAGAACTGGGAAATTCTGCTATGTTATTGATTATCTGTGACATCGCAGTCATCCACAACAAAGCAAAACAAAAAATATGTTTTTTTTAAAAGTGCAATGGTATTGGCATTAAGATTTCTGAAATACTGTAGTTTGATTCGATCTTATAACCCTGAGGTTGTAGGCTTATGACCACACACCCAGTGTGTCTTAATTTTTTACAGCTTAAAAAAACCACAAGATTTAATCTGGAATAAGAAAGATTTGAAATTAATTAGTACTTTTTTTTATTCAGGCACAAGTTTTACAATTTTACCTAAAGGTTTAGACATCATGTGGATGTCTGTCTCCTGAGAGTTAACGGAAATGATAATATTTTAGAGGTTTCAGTCATATACATGTCAAACATTCACATTAACAGTAAATAAAACCTTCGTGTCTTTATGTGAATCAGATTACTCGCTGTTCTGGTAAGTTTCACAATGGAACATTTCCTCTTGGTTTAAAGCAAAACATCTTTTTAGAGCAACATTCATAGCACATAGCTTCTCAGATTACCATAATGTTACAAAATCACTGCTCTGGGACCAGAGCTCATCACACTAATGTATTCTAATGAAAAATATTCTCATAGTTCATAGGATATTAACATCTAAAACATGCTAATGTACCAAAGTTATAAGTTGATATAATTTCAAATTAAATAAGTAATTTGAATCATTCTTGATTTAATGTTTACAGTGTATATGTGGGTAGTGTGGGGTAATTTCAATCCCCAAGTCTGAGTCTGCTTCCCAGTAAAGACTTGGCTTTTAAAGGACGTTGGATTGTTCACTTTCTCAGTAGAACGAGATGGTTCTTGAACCTAAAGTTTGGTCCTGCTAAGTTCTATGGGTTCCTCCTCCAGGTGAGCAGAAACAGGAGAAAGCGGAGGATTAGAGATAGCAGCTGTTTGAAATCTGATCTTTATTGCGTCTCTGAAAGGTGGGAAGCAGTCTAGGTCAGGTATTACAGGTCTTTAAGGGACTTGGGGGGCTGGGGGATGACATGTTGCAATGATGTGGAAAATCAATGATGTACTCCTTTACCTGTGGGTTTCCTTTCTTAATGGAGAAAAGACCTCAAGCTGCCTCTCTAACAAAATGGCCTCTGCTCCTAATGAATGGGTCAAATGCAGAGCGCTGAATTTCCCAGTTGTGGGACTTGAACAGGATTCTCCTGCTTCTGTTCCACATTCATCTGATCAGCCTCCCTGCTCCTTTTCTCAGCTGTCTCCTCTCAGTAATTACCTCTCCTCTCCTTTATAAGTCTCCAGATCTTCTCAATCATTTGTCAGTGCATCACATTGTCTTCCCATATGTTGCACATATATGCAGCACATTAGCTTGCTGATGAGATATAAATCAAACAGGTTATCCTCATCAGTTAGGTCACCCCCCCCCCCCCCCCCCCCCC